>JAVRKA010000225.1:0-285848 GCA_034508555.1 Venustoraphidia nigricollis | reverse complement strand
GATTGGCATTCTAGATATAGTTGCCGATTGGCATTTTAAAAATAGGTGCCGATAGGCATTTCAGATATAGAAGCCGATAGGGATTTCAAATATAGGTGTGGATAGGCATTTCAGATATGGTTGCCGATAGGCATTTCAAATATAGGTGCTGATAGTCATTTCAGATGTAGTTTCCGATAGGCATTTCAAAAATAGGTTCCGATAGGCATTTTAGATATAGGTGCCGATAGGCATTTCAGATATACTTACCGATTGGCATTTTAAAAATAGGTGCCGATAGGCATTTTAGATATAGAAGCCGATAGGTATTTCAAATATAGGTGTGGATAGGCATTTCAGATATGGTTGCCGATAGGCATTTCAAATATAGGTGCTGATAGTCATTTCAGATGTAGTTTCCGATAGGCATTTCAAAAATAGGTTCCGATAGGCATTTTAGATATAGGTGCCGATAGGCATTTCATATATAGTTGCCAATTGGCATTTTAAAAATAAACGTCGATAGGCATTTCAGATATAGGTGCCGATAGGCATTTCAGATATAGTTGCCGATTGGCATTTTAAAAATAGGTGCCGATAGGCATTTTAGATACAGAAGCCGATAGGTATTTCAAATACAGGTGTGGATAGGCATTTCAGATATGGTTGCCGATAGGCATTTCAAATATAGGTGCTGATAGTCATTTCAGATGTTGTTTCCGATAGGCATTTCAAAAGTTGGTGCCGATAGGCATTTCAGATAGAGGTGCCGATAGGCATTTCAGATATAGTTGCCGATTGGCCTTTTAAAAATAGGTGCCGATAGGCATTTTAGATATAGAAGCCGATAGGTATTTCAAATACAGGTGTGGATAGGCATTTCAGATATGGTTGCCGATAGGCATTTCAAATATAGGTGCTGATAGTCATTTCAGATGTTGTTTCCGATAGGCATTTCAAAAATAGGTTCCTATAGGCATTTCAATTATAGGTGCTGATAGGCATTTCAGATGTAGTTTCCGATAGGCATTTCAAAAATATGTGGCAATAGGCATTTCAGATATAGGTGCCGATAGGCATTTCAGATATAGTTGCCGATTGGCATTTTAAAAATAGGTGCCGATAGACATTTC
Organism: Venustoraphidia nigricollis; assembly: GCA_034508555.1. Classification (NCBI taxonomy): domain Eukaryota; kingdom Metazoa; phylum Arthropoda; class Insecta; order Raphidioptera; family Raphidiidae; genus Venustoraphidia; species Venustoraphidia nigricollis. The sequence goes on along the minus strand of JAVRKA010000225.1, from coordinate 284,736 downwards.
TAATATAAGTGCTGATAATCATTTCAGATGTAGTTTCCGATAGGCATTTCAAAAATAGGTACCGATAGGCATTTCAGATATAGGTGCCGATAGGCATTTCATATATAGTTGCCAATTGGCATTTTAAAAATAGGTGTCGATAGGCATTTCAGATATAGGTGCCGATAGGCATTTCAGATATAGTTGCCGGTTGGCATTTTAAAAATAGGTGTCGATAGACATTTCAGATATAGAAGCAGATATAGTTTCCGATAAACATTTCAAAAAATGGTGCCGATAGGCATTTCAGATATAGGTGCCGATAGGCATTTCAGATATAGTTACCGATTGGCATTTTAAAAATAGGTGCCGATAGGCATTTCAGATATAAAAGCCGATAGGTATTTCAAATATAGGTGTCGATAGGCATTTCAGATATGGTTGCCGATAGGCATTTCAAATATAGGTGCTGATAGGCATTTCAGATGTAGTTTCAGATAGGCATTTCAAAAATATGTGCCGATAGGCATTTCAGATATAGGTGCCGATAGGCATTTCAGATATATTTGCCGATTGGCATTTTAAAAATAGGTGCCGATAGGCATTTCAGATATAGAAGCCGATAGGCATTTCAAATATAGGTGCCGATAGGCATTTCAGATATGGTTGCCGATAGGCATTTCAAATATAGGTGCTGATAGGCATTTAAATGGAGTTTCCGATAGGCATTTCAAAAATAGGTGCCGATAGGCATTTCAGATATAGGTGCCGATAGGCATTTCAGATATAGTTGCCGATTGGTATTTTAAAAATAGGTGCCGACAGGCATTTCAGATATAGAAGCCGATAGGCATTTCAAATATAGGTGCCGATAGGCATTCCAGATATGGTTGCCGATAGGCATTTCAAATATAAGTGCTGATAATCATTTCAGATGTAGTTTCCGATAGGCATTTCAAAAATAGGTACCGATAGGCATTTAAGATATAGGTGCCGATAGGCATTTCAGATATAGTTGCCAATTGGCATTTTAAAAATAGGTGTCGATAGGCATTTCAGATATAGGTGCCGATAGGCATTTCAGATATAGTTGCCAATTGGCATTTTTAAAATAGGTGCCGATAGGCATTTCAGATATAGGTGCCGATTGGCATTTCAGATATAGTTGCCGATTGGCATTTTAAAAATAGGTGCCGATAGGCATTTCAGATATATAAGCCGATAGGCATTTCAGATGTAGTTGCCGATTGGCATTTTAAAAATAGGTGCCGATAGGCATTTTAGATATAGAAGCCGATAGGTAATTCAAATATAGGTGTTGATAGGCATTTCAGATATGGTTGCCGATAAGCATTTCAAATATAGGTGCTGATAAACATTTCAGATGTAGTTTCCGATAGGCATTTTAAAAATAGGTTCCGATAGGCATTTTAGATATAGGTGCCGATAGGCATTTCGGATATACTTACCGATTGGCATTTTAAAAATAGGTGTCGATAGGCATTTCAGATATAGAAGCCGATAGGCATTTCAAATATAGGAGCCGATAGGCATTCCAGATATGGTTGCCGATAGGCATTTCAAAAATAGGTGCCGATAGGCATTTCAGATATAGGTGCCGATTGGCATTTCAGATATAGTTGCCGATTGGCATTTTAAAAATAGGTGCCGATAGGCATTTCAGATATAGAAGCCGATAGGGATTTCAAATATAGGTGTCGATAGCTATTTCAGATATGGTTGCCGATAAGCATTTCAAATAAAGGTGCTGATAGGCATTTCAGATGTAGTTTCCGATAGGCACTTCAAAAATAGGTGCCGATAGGCATTTCAGATATTGGTGCCGATAGGCATTTCAGATATAGTTGCCGATTGGCATTTTAAAAATAGGTGTCGATAGGCATTTCAGATATAGAAGCCGATAGGCATTTCAAATATAGGTGCCGATAGGCATTCCAGATATGGTTGCCGATAGGCATTTCAAATATAGGTGCCGATAGGCATTCCAGTTATGGTTGCCGATAGGCATTTCAAATATAGGTGCTGATAGGCATTTCAGATGGAGTTTCCGATAGGCATTTCAAAAATAGGTGCCGATAGGCATTTCAGATATTGGTGCCGATAGGCATTTCAGATATAGTTGCCGATTGGTATTTTAAAAATAGGTGCCGATAGGCATTTCAGATATAGAAGCCGATAGGCATTTCAAATATAGGTGCCGATAGGCATTCCAGATATGGTTGCCGATAGGCATTTCAAATATAAGTGCTGATAATCATTTCAGATGTAGTTTCCGATAGGCATTTCAAAAATAGGTACCGATAGGCATTTCAGATATAGGTGCCGATAGGCATTTCAGATATAGTTGCAATTGGCATTTTAAAAATAGGTGTCGATAGGCATTTCAGATATAGGTGCCGATAGGCATTTCAGATATAGTTGCCAATTGGCATTTTAAAAATAGGTGTCGATAGGCATTTCAGATATAGGTGCCGATTGGCATTCCAGATATAGTTGCCGATTGGCATTTTAAAAATAGGTGCCGATAGGCATTTCAGATATATAAGCCGATAGGCATTTCAGATGTAGTTGCCGATTGGCATTTTAAAAATAGGTGCCGATAGGCATTTCAGATATAGAAGCCGAAAGGTATTTCATATATAGCTGTCGATAGGCATTTCAGATATGGTTGCCGATAGGCATTTCAAATATAGGAGCAGATAGGCATTTCAGATGTAGTTTCCGAAAGGCATTTCAAAAATATATGCCGATAGGCATTTCAGATATAGGTGCCGATAGGCATTTCAGATATTGTTGCCGATTGGTATTTTAAAAATAGGTGCAGATAGGCATTTCAGATATAGAAGCCGATAGGCATTTCAAATATAGTTGCCGATAGGCATTCCAGATATGGTTGCCGATAGGCATATCAAATAAAAGCGCTGATAATCATTTTAGATGTAGTTTCCGATAGGCATTTCAAAAATAGGTATCGATAGGCATTTCAGATATAGGTGCCGATAGGCATTTCAGATATAGTTGCCGATTGGCATTTTAAAAATAGGTGCCGATAGGCATTTCAGATATAGAAGCCGATAGGTATTTCAAATATAGGTGTGGATAGGCATTTCAGATATGGTTGCCGATAGGCATTTCAAATATAGGTGCTGATAGTCATTTCAGATGTAGTTTCCGATAGGCATTTCAAAAATAGGTTCCGATAGGCATTTCAGATATAGGTGCCGATAGGCATTTCAGATATACTTACCGATTGGCACTTTAAAAATATGTGCCGATAGGCATTTTAAATGTAGTTTCCGATAGGCATTTCAAAAAAAGGTGCCGATAGGCATTTCAGATATAGGTGCCGATAGGCATATCAGATATAGTTGCCGATAGGCATTTAAAATATATGTGCCGATAGGCATTTCAAATATAGGTGTCGACCGGCATTTCAGATATAAATGCCGAAAGGCATTTCAGATATAGGTGCCGATAGGCATTTCCGATGTGGTTGCCGACAGGCATTTCAAATATAGGTGCTGATAGGCATTTCAGATGTAGTTTTCGATAGGCATTTCAAAAATAGGTGCCGATAGGCACTTCAGATATAGTTGCCGATTGGCATTTTAAAAATAGGCGCCGATAGGTATTTCAGATATAGATGCCGATAGGCATTTCAAATATAGGCGCCGATAGGCATTCCAGATATGGTTGCCGATAGGCATTTCAAATATAGGTGCTGATAGGCATTCCAGATATGGTTGCCGATAGGCATTTCAAATATAGGTGCTGATAGGCATTTCAGATGGAGTTTCCGATAGGCATTTCAAAAATAGGTGCCGATAGGCATTTCAGATATAGGTGCCGATAGGCATTTCAGATATAGTTGCCGATTGGTATTTTAAAAATAGGTGCCGATAGGCATTTATATATAGAAGCCGATAGGCATTTCAAATATAGGTGCCGATAGGCATTCCAGATATGGTTGCCGATAGGCATTTCAAATAAAAGTGCTGATAATCATTTCAGATGTAGTTTCCGATAGGCATTTCAAAAATAGGTACCGATAGGCATTTCAGATATAGGTGCCGATAGGCATTTCAGATATAGTTGCCAATTGGCATTTTAAAAATAGGTGTCGATAGGCATTTCAGATATAGGTGCCGATTGGCATTTCAGATATAGTTGCCGATTGGCATTTTAAAAATAGGTGCCGATAGGCATTTCAGATATAGAAGCCGATAGGGATTTCAAATATAGGTGTGGATAGGCATTTCAGATATGGTTGCCGATAGGCATTTCAAATATAGGTGCTGATAGTCATTTCAGATGTAGTTTCCGATAGGCATTTCAAAAATAGGTTCCGATAGGCATTTTAGATATAGGTGCCGATAGGCATTTCAGATATACTTACCGATTGGCATTTTAAAAATAGGTGCCGATAGGCATTTTAGATATAGAAGCCGATAGGTATTTCAAATATAGGTGTGGATAGGCATTTCAGATATGGTTGCCGATAGGCATTTCAAATATAGGTGCTGATAGTCATTTCAGATGTAGTTTCCGATAGGCATTTCAAAAATAGGTTCCGATAGGCATTTTAGATATAGGTGCCGATAGGCATTTCATATATAGTTGCCAATTGGCATTTTAAAAATAAATGTCGATAGGCATTTCAGATATAGGTGCCGATAGGCATTTCAGATATAGTTGCCGATTGGCATTTTAAAAATAGGTGCCGATAGGCATTTTAGATATAGAAGCCGATAGGTATTTCAAATACAGGTGTGGATAGGCATTTCAGATATGGTTGCCGATAGGCATTTCAAATATAGGTGCTGATAGTCATTTCAGATGTTGTTTCCGATAGGCATTTCAAAAGTTGGTGCCGATAGGCATTTCAGATAGAGGTGCCGATAGGCATTTCAGATATAGTTGCCGATTGGCATTTTAAAAATAGGTGCCGATAGGCATTTTAGATATAGAAGCCGATAGGTATTTCAAATACAGGTGTGGATAGGCATTTCAGATATGGTTGCCGATAGGCATTTCAAATATAGGTGCTGATAGTTATTTCAGATGTTGTTTCCGATAGGCATTTCAAAAATAGGTTCCGATAGGCATTTCAATTATAGGTGCTGATAGGCATTTCAGATGTAGTTTCCGATAGGCATTTCAAAAATATGTGGCAATAGGCATTTCAGATATAGGTGCCGATAGGCATTTCAGATATAGTTGCCGATTGGCATTTTAAAAATAGGTGCCGATAGACATTTCTAATATAAGTGCTGATAATCATTTCAGATGTAGTTTCCGATAGGCATTTCAAAAATAGGTACCGATAGGCATTTCAGATATAGGTGCCGATAGGCATTTCATATATAGTTGCCAATTGGCATTTTAAAAATAGGTGTCGATAGGCATTTCAGATATAGGTGCCGATAGGCATTTCAGATATAGTTGCCGGTTGGCATTTTAAAAATAGGTGTCGATAGACATTTCAGATATAGAAGCCGATAGGCATTTCAAATATAGGTGCCCATAGGCATTCCAGATATGGTTGCCGATAGGCATTTCAAATATAGGTGCTGATAGGCATTCTGTATGTAGTTTCCGATAAACATTTCAAAAAATGGTGCCGATAGGCATTTCAGATATAGGTGCCGATAGGCATTTCAGATATAGTTACCGATTGGCATTTTAAAAATAGGTGCCGATAGGCATTTCAGATATAAAAGCCGATAGGTATTTCAAATATAGGTGTCGATAGGCATTTCAGATATGGTTGCCGATAGGCATTTCAAATATAGGTGCTGATAGGCATTTCAGATGTAGTTTCAGATAGGCATTTCAAAAATATGTGCCGATAGGCATTTCAGATATAGGTGCCGATAGGCATTTCAGATATATTTGCCGATTGGCATTTTAAAAATAGGTGCCGATAGGCATTTCAGATATAGAAGCCGATAGGCATTTCAAATATAGGTGCCGATAGGCATTTCAGATATGGTTGCCGATAGGCATTTCAAATATAGGTGCTGATAGGCATTTTAGATGGAGTTTCCGATAGGCATTTCAAAAATAGGTGCCGATAGGCATTTCAGATATAGGTGCCGATAGGCATTTCAGATATAGTTGCCGATTGGTATTTTAAAAATAGGTGCCGATAGGCATTTCAGATATAGAAGCCGATAGGCATTTCAAATATAGGTGCCGATAGGCATTCCAGATATGGTTGCCGATAGGCATTTCAAATATAAGTGCTGATAATCATTTTAGATGTAGTTTCCGATAGGCATTTCAAAAATAGGTACCGATAGGCATTTAAGATATAGGTGCCGATAGGCATTTCAGATATAGTTGCCAATTGGCATTTTAAAAATAGGTGTCGATAGGCATTTCAGATATAGGTGCCGATAGGCATTTCAGATATAGTTGCCAATTGGCATTTTTAAAATAGGTGCCGATAGGCATTTCAGATATAGGTGCCGATTGGCATTTCAGATATAGTTGCCGATTGGCATTTTAAAAATAGGTGCCGATAGGCATTTCAGATATATAAGCCGATAGGCATTTCAGATGTAGTTGCCGATTGGCATTTTAAAAATAGGTGCCGATAGGCATTTTAGATATAGAAGCCGATAGGTAATTCAAATATAGGTGTTGATAGGCATTTCAGATATGGTTGCCGATAAGCATTTCAAATATAGGTGCTGATAGTCATTTCAGATGTAGTTTCCGATAGGCATTTTAAAAATAGGTTCCGATAGGCATTTTAGATATAGGTGCCGATAGGCATTTCGGATATACTTACCGATTGGCATTTTAAAAATAGGTGCCGATAGGCATTTTAGATATAGAAGCCGATAGGTATTTCAAATATAGGTGTGGATAGGCATTTCAGATATGGTTGCCGATAGGCATTTCAAATATAGGTGCTGATAGTCAATTCAGATGTAGTTTCCGATAGGCATTTCAAAAATAGGTTCCGATAGGCATTTTAGATATAGGTGCCAATAGGCATTTCAGATATACTTAAAGATTGGCATTTCAAAAATAGGTGCCGATAGGCATTTCAGATATAGGTGCCGATAGGCTTATCAGATATAGTTGCCGATAGGCATTTAAAATAAAAGTGCCGATAGGCATTTCAAATATAGGTGTCGATCGGCATTTCAGATATAAATGCCGAAAGGCATTTCAGATATAGGTGCCGATAAGCATTTCTGATGTGGTTGCCGATAGGCATTTCAAATATAGGTGCTGATAGGCATTTCAGATGTAGTTTTCGATAGGCATTTCAAAAATAGGTGCCGATAGGCATTTCAGATATAGGTGCCGATAGGCACTTCAGATATAAATGCCGATTGGCATTTTAAAAATAGGTGCCGTTAGGCATTTCAGATATAGAAGCCGATAGGCATTTCAAATATAGGCGCCGATAGGCATTCCAGATATGGTTGCCGATAGGCATTTCAAATATAGATGCTGATAGGCATTTCAGATGTAGTTTCCGATAGGCATTTCAAAAATAGGTGCCGATAGGCATTTCAGATATAGGTGCCGATAGGCATTTCAGATATAGTTGCCGATTGGCATTTTAAAAATGTGCCGATAGGCATTTCAGATATAGAAGCCGATAGGGATTTCAAATATAGGTGTCGATAGGCATTTCAGATATGGTTGCCGATAAGCATTTCAAATATAAGTGCTGATAGGCATTTCAGATGTAGTTTCCGATAGGCATTTCAAAAATAGGTGCCGATAGGCATTTCAAAAATATGTGCCGATAGGCAATTCAGATATAGGTGCCGATAGGCATTTCAGATATAGTTGCCGATTGGAATTTTAAAAATAGGTGCCGATAAGCATTTCAGATATAGAAGCCGATAGGCATTTCAAATATAGGTGCCGATAGGCATTCCAGATATGGTTGCCGATAGGCATTTCAAATATAGGTGCTGATAGGCATTTAGGATGTAGTTTCCGATAGGCATTTCAAAAATTGATGCCGATAGGCATTTCGGATATAGGTGCCGATAGGCATTTTAGATATAGTTGCCGATTGGCATTTTAAAAACAGGTGCCGATAGGCATTTCAGCTATAGCAGCCGATAGGTATTTCAAATATAGGTGTCGATAGGCATTTCAGATATGGTTGCCGATAGGCATTTCAAATATAGGAGCAGATAGGCATTTCAGATGTAGTTTCCGAAAGGCATTTCAAAAATATATGCCGATAGGCATTTCAGATATAGGTGCCGATAGGCATTTCAGATACAGTTGCCGATTGGTATTTTAAAAATAGGTGCCGATAGGCATTTCAGATATAGAAGCCGATAGGCATTTCAAATATAGTTGCCGATAGGCATTCCAGATATGATTGCCGTTAGGCATATCAAATATAAGCGCTGATAATCATTTCAGATGTAGTTTCCGATAGGCATTTCAAAAATAGGTACCGATAGGCATTTCAGATATAGGTGCTGATAGGCATTTCAGATGTAGTTTTCGATAGGCATTTCAAAAATAGGTGCCAATAGGCATTTCAGATATAGGTGCCGATAGGCACTTCAGATATAGTTGCCGATTGGTATTTTATAAATAGGCGCCGATAGGTATTTCAGATATAGAAGCCGATAGGCATTTCAAATATAGGCGCCGATAGGCATTCCAGATATGGTTGCCGATAGGCATTTCAAATATAGGTGCTGATAGGCATTTCAGATGTAGTTTCCGATAGGCATTTCAAAAATAGGCGCCGATAGGCATATCAGATATAGGTGCCGATAGGCATTTCAGATATAGTTGCCGAATAACATTTTAAAAATAGGTGTCGATAGTCATTTCAGATATAGAAGCCCATAGGCATTTCAAATATAGGTGCCGATAGGCATTCCAGATATGGTTGCCGATAGGCATTTCAAATATAGGTGCCGATAGGCATTCCAGATATGGTTGCCGATAGGCATTTCAAATATAGGTGCTGATAGGCATTTCAGATGGAGTTTCCGATAGGCATTTCAAAAATAGGTGCCGATAGGCATTTCAGATATAGGTGCCGATAGGCATTACAGATATAGTTGCCGATTGGCATTTTAAAAATAGGTGCCGATAGGCATTTCAGATATAGAAGCCGATAGGCATTTCAAATATAGGTGCCGATAGGCATTCCAGATATGGTTGCCGATAGGCATTTCAAATATAGGTGCTGATAGGCATTTCAGATGTAGTTTTCGATAGGCATTTCAAAAATAGGTGCCGATAGGCATTTCAGATATAGGTGCCGATAGGCATTTCAGATATAGTTGCCGAATGGCATTTTAAAAATAGGTGTCAATAGGCATTTCAGATATAGAAGCCGATAGGCATTTCAAATATAGGTGCCGATAGGCATTCCAGATATGGCTGCCGATAGGCATTTCAAATATAGGTGCCGATAGGCATTCCAGATATGGTTGCCGATAGGCATTTCAAATATAGGTGCTGATAGGCATTTCAGATGGAGTTTCCGATAGGCATTTCAAAAATAGGTGCCGATAGGCATTTCAGATATAGGTGCCGATAGGCATTTCAGATATAGTTGCCGATTGGTATTTTAAAAATAGGTGCCGATAGGCATTTCAGATATAGAAGCCGATAGGCATTTCAAATATAGGTGCCGATAGGCATTCCAGATATGGTTGCCGATAGGCATTTCAAATATAAGTGCTGATAATCTTTATAGATGTAGTTTCCGATAGGCATTTCAAAAATAGGTACCGATAGGCATTTCAGATATAGGTGCCGATAGGCATTTCAGATATAGTTGCCGATTGGCATTTTAAAAATAGGTGCCGATAGGCATTTCAGATATAGAAGCCGATAGGTATTTCAAATATAGGTGTGGATAGGCATTTCAGATATGGTTGCCGATAGGCATTTCAAATATAGGTGCTGATAGTCAATTCAGATGTAGTTTCTGATAGGCATTTCAAAAATAGGTTCCGATAGGCATTTCAGATATAGGTGCCGATAGGCATTTCAGATATACTTACCGATTGGCATTTTAAAAATAGGTGCCGATAGGCATTTTAGATGTAGTTTCCGATAGGCATTTCAAAAATAGGTGCCGATAGGCATTTCAGATATAGGTGCCGATAGGCATATCAGATATAGTTGCCGATAGGCATTTAAAATATATATGCCGATAGGCATTTCAAATATAGGTGTCGACCGGCATTGCAGATATAAATGCCGAAAGGATTTTCAGATATAGGTGCCGATTGGCATTTTAAAAATAGGTGCCGATAGGCATTTCAGATATAGAAGCCGATAGGCTTTTCAAATATAGGTGCCGATAGGCATTCCAGATATGGTTGCCGATAGGCATTTCAAATATAGGTGCTGATAGGCATTTCAGATGTAGTTTTCGATAGGCATTTCAAAAATAGGTGCCGATAGGCATTTCAGATATAGGTGCCGATAGGCACTTCAGATATAGTTGCCGATTGGCATTTTAAAAATAGGCGCCGATAGGTATTTCAGATATAGAAGCCGATAGGCATTTCAAATATAGGCGCCAATAGGCATTCCAGATATGGTTGCCGATAGGCATTTCAAATATAGGTGCTGATAGGCATTTCAGATGTAGTTTCCGATAGGCATTTCAAAAATAGGTGCCGATAGGCATTTCAGATATAGGTGCCGATAGGCATTTCAGATATAGTTGCGATTGGCATTTTAAAAATAGGTGCCGATAGGCATTTCAGATATAGAAGCCGATAGGCATTTCAAATATAGGTGCCGATAGGCATTCCAGATATGGTTGCCGATAGGCATTTCAAATATAGGTGCTGATAGGCATTTCAGATGTAGTTTCCGATAGGCATTTCAAAAATTGGTGCCGATAGGCATTTCAGATATAGGTGCCGATAGGCATTTCAGATATAGTTGCCGATTGGCATTTTAAAAATAGGTGCCGATAGGCATTTCAGATATAGAAGCCGATAGGTATTTCAAATATAGGTGTCGATAGGCATTTCAGATATGTTTGCCGATAGGCATTTCAAATATAGGTGCTGATAGGCATTTCAGATGTAGTTTCCGATAGGCATTTCAAAAATTGGTGCCGATAGGCATTTCAGATATAGGTGCCGATAGGCATTTCAAATATAGGTGCTGATAGGCATTTCAGATGTAGTTTCCGATAGGCATTTCAAAAATTGGTGTCGATAGGCATTTCAGATATAGAAGCCGATAGGCATTTCAAATATAGGTGCCGATAGGCATTCCAGATATGGTTGCCGATAGGCATTTCAAATATAGGAGTAGTAGTTAAGGCGATTTAGGCAGACATACCCCCACCCGGCAGACATACCCCCACCAGGCAGACACATCCCGCCAGACAGCTCACTAGACCTATTCAGACTCATTCATACACTTCTTGATATACTGTGCTTAGCTACGTTCCACACCCCTCTAGAACCATTTATAAGACGTTACAAGTTACGCTTTTCATCCCTCCAGATGCTCGTTTCCTCCTTGTTTCCATACTTACTTCTTTCCCTTCTAGACTTATAATCTTCTACACACCATATCCCGTCTAAGTCACCGAGGTTGATCGTTGCCCGATTCACCCGCTACGCAACCCGTGTCCTGTTACACAAGTCCCATTATTATGTTATGATGAAGCTATTTTGCATCAGCTTGGTAATTATTTTTAATTCCCGGTAATCCATTATCAATTCCAGACATTGTAAACATTACCCCCGCTGTCCTGCTTAAAAGTCACTGAATAAAGCCAGTAAACCAGATCGCTTCCGAGCTGTGGATTCGAACCTGGAAACGTTCGTGCGCTGACGAGGACGGCGCTTTTGACCGCTCTCGAGCATAATATTAAACTGCCATTAAAATGTGTTGAATATTACACAGATTATGCAAAGACGATTTTAACCCCAGGTAGGTATGCAAGGTACAATACGCTAGAGATGTCCACCACCAAAAGTTGATGTTTTAAATCGCCTGTGAGCTAGGCAACTTGCACACCTTTTTTTTCATGCCAGAGCCAGTGTGTTTTCGAACCCGAGTTCCATAGCTTGGCGTGCCGCGACTAAACCAAGTGAGCTATTGGGTTGACTTGCCTCAGCGCCATTAAAGTGTGTATATAAACACGTCGCGTCTACAGATTGATCATTTAAGGTTGATTGAATACAAGCAAAAATGTAGTTATAGGCTGTTTTAATACTGCGGTGCCTTGTTATCAACTACAATATGTGATGCGTTATAATTGGAATTTATTATAATAGGTTATAATAATAAGCATGTATTTAACATTTTTTATTAACATCAAATTCTCTTATTTATTTATTTTAAAACATCATATTATAAAAAAATCTACCTAGTAGCTTTTATAGGTTCATACAGGAATAAATATTAGCGAACAGATAGACGGACATTCCATTTGTTTTTTTTATCAAGAAGATAGACAGACAGACAGATAGACAGAACCATTTTTATGCTTTTTAGGACGTAAGTTTATTCACGATATTGAGTAATTACTTTGATTACGTTATTATATATTATTATATAAATCATTATTATTAGAAATCACACTGAAATAAAAATTGTTATTTATACTTTAAAACGAGTGTTCACAACAATCTGCAGAGATACTTTTAACATTAAGGTTCCTATCGAGAGAGAGAGAGAGAGAGAGAGAGTTCTCGTGTCCCTATTTTCAAAAAAAAAACAGCTCATAAGAAATCATATTATCCAAGCGTTGTTTGGTTGTAGAAGTTTGTAAAAAAGGGGGGAAGAGAGACTTTAAAGGTTTATATAAGGCCTTAGTTTATGTAACTTGAATATTAAAAAGCTATAAATAGAACGTCAATCTGAAAAAAAAGAGGCGGTAAGCATTGAGCTTCCGAGCAGTCAACAACGAAGCAGAAGAATTAAATAATTAACATGGCAGATAATACGAAATTTGAGATCATCCAAGAAAGTGTAAACAAAGTTAAACGTTTTGGAATAAATGGTAGACGTTTGGTTTTTAAGATCAAAGAAGAACCTAAAGGGAATACAGGCGATTCCGTTTTATGGATCAAAAGTGCAATCAACGAGGTCATAGAATATATTACAAGTGAACTGACACCTGAAGACTACGTGGGAATTAGCTTTAACAGCTTGGATCACTCAACGGGTAAAGAAGGATATTTACCCTTTCGAAAAGCTAAAAATTTAACACTTGGAGACGTATGGAGTATTCTAAGCGGAATACATCAATCTTGTGGACAGGCATTAAGCACAGATAAATTTCAAATGAGTGTTACATACGTGAGAAAACCATAAAGTAATGAACATGTATTATTTAAAGGTTTCCCAAAAATGTTATGCATGATAAAGAAAAATAAAGAATTTTAAAAGACATTTATACCGTGTTTTGTTTATCAGCCTGTAAACGTATTATTATTCAACGACCTTCTGTGCAAATTAGTGATGCATTTGTTAAGTATGTATGCTTCTTTTTATATGCGTGTGTAGGTTGTCATAATACCATATACTTTTACTTATATGTATTATACTGTTTATATGAAAGTAAATTCTTAGCCACGCAGGTCAATAAAATGAATTGAGAACATCATACACTAATAAGCGGAAAAGTGTCACCGTTGTGACGTCACAATGGCAAGTTAAAATTTGTATCTTCATACCACACATTTTTTCAAAAATTTGACTTCGTTATTATTGAAAATGGGGAACATTTACAAGTTTTCACATGAGGGATTCTCTGACATCGACAATTTTTTCATACAAAGTCGCGGTATGATATCCAAATGTGAAAATATTATTTAGTAAAATCAGAGAGTTGGCCGTCTAAAAATTATCAAATGTTGCATTGGAACCATTTTCCAATATATAAATAATTAAAAATGTCAGTAGTGAAACATAATAATATTATGACCATAATATAATATTTGAAGTGTACGTATTGCAGGTGATAATGAAGTCGGACTTTCATATCGAAATAATGAAACCTGAAGTCTTTATATGATATTCACCTACATAACGTACGTTACATGAACGTATTGCGATCACTTGAGGCAGACAATTTGTCATATTATGTTAGATAGACGTGTTAGTATTTATTGTTATTCAAAAAAAGAGCAATATCAACTTTAACTTTAGAGTCGTTTCAAAAATGCAAATAGGATATTTTTTATGACAATGTACGTATTAATGTTAAATTCTAGCACTATTTATAGGTTGTCCACTAATCTTAAGAGAATAGATTTGTTCCAATCTCTCTCTAAAAAAAAGAAGGCATTATTATCGTCACACTCATGTGTATTAGATAAAAAGCGTTCCAGCCGAGGTATCAGGGGGGGTGGTCAAATGGTCCTTTAATAGCTCCATACGAATTTGTCATCGTTTGTGCACAATTTGTAAAGCGATTATTGCAAACTAATCATTTAAAAACGTTTGCCTCTGTTTAATACTGACTAGTGACAATTCTTTATTTATTTCACAGTTGTTTTGGCGAAAAATGAATGACGAAAGCAATGGCTATATATTTTCTATAACATTAAAAACGTTATTACTTTTTTTATTTAATTACGAAAACTTTTGTATATTTTAATTGAATCATAATCAAAAATGTTGGACGATTGCGTTACTTTTTAGTAGATTTACAAAACCCTAAGATCGGAAAATATTAATTAGTATGACAAAGTTAAGAGTTATGCCAAGTTTCAACCTTCATTGACATTTTTTATGACTAAGATACAAAAATACATATTTACGTCTACATTATTTTTAAGATTACAAAATACTGAAAATAAGCAAGGTAATCTTAATCAATAAAAAAAGACATTTGTAAATATTTATTGCTTTTTATTAATAGCGACACATACAGAAATATAATAATACAAACACTGTTATAAATGATAATAATTAAAAACATCAGTACTTATTAAACAAGATTAATAACATTATTTACAATACAAATGCTTAGTGACAACAGAACTTAATACTATGTTGCTTTACCTATATCTAAAAATATATCATTTATTATAAGACAAAATAACGCAAATATCTTACTTTAAGTATTATTTGAAAATATATTCTACAACAGTTAAAAATATCTTCTCTCTTTCTTTCTAGAAGTAAAATTATATTTTAATCTTATATTATCAAACCAAACGCAATAATTTCTTTTAATTATTTTTATTATGATAGTTTTTGTGCTTTTTTATAGCCAAATGGCAAAGAATAATCATCATAAAATTTTCTTTTTATCGAATTTGGCTCGAAAGTCTTTGTCGTTTCACATGTGATTATATTTAAATCGTGTGTACGTCTAAACGATTTATCAGACACGATAACTTTATTGTTGTCAGTATTTATTTTTAGAGTAAAATTTTTCATGACATTAAAATTTATTTTTTCTAAATTTGTATAATTTAACGTTATTCCTTTTATTTTTATTACGGAAAAATAAATTTTTTTTTCAGGTGAATAACCAACGTAAGCATAAGATTTAGGACCACCTGAACAAAATTCCACTATATAACTGTCAGGTCCAAAATCTTTACAAAGTTCATCTGTCATGTCTCCTAAGAATTCACCTGTTTTTATAGGATTTTCAACATGTGAAACAAATATTATAGAATCGGTATCTAAATATAAACATTTTTCTTGTAATTTTTCCAGGTATTTATACAACTCAAGTCTGGCTTGAGCCGTAACATAACTGGCTATGACAGGGTTAACAGTTCTTAGTTTACATAGTGAATCGTCAACGTATTGATAATTTACAGCTATTACTTCATCATTAATTGTCTTTATAAAATTTATTTCTATCGCGGGGTTTACAGATAACGAATACCAATCAGCCGGGTTTCTAATTATCGTAGTATTTGCTAACCTTTCAACTTGACCAAATTTTCCCCAGAAACTATTAAGCATTAACTTAGCTAAAGCTCTAAGTCCCGGATTTTTTTTAATATTAGAGTAATCTAATTGGACGCCTTCTGAAGACAAATATTTGTCAATGTATGACCTTTTCTGCTCTTCAGTGAGACATCCAGATGGCCAATCATCGCTCTCTTGCTTGAGTTTGACAAATTTATTTACAAAATCAGAAAACAAACCGCCAAATTTTGTTTCTTCATTATATTTGGTAGATTTATAACTCCATATCTCGTAGACCTTAAATATTTTATAACCCAAATCTACGGCTTTTGCAATCTCTTCAAAAACCCACGTGCCTGTTAGCATTCGCTCTTCAACTGTGTGTGTACAGTCGGTTTGTTGCATATTTTCACCACAGGTTTTGCATAGTAAAAACATTAATTTACTATGCATTTTCACTGGAAGAACTGGAAAATACAATGATTCAGGAGGTAACACGTCACATTTAATCAAACCACACAGATTTGTCAACCCTTTTTCGTGTATACGTTGCATACACTCTTCACTTCCTATATAAATTTCTGGGTGACCGATAGGAAAACGACCATATTTACATATATAAGGGTATAGGGAACAAATGTCGTAATAATATATTTTTTCATTGTTTTTAACTTTATAGTACTCGACAATATTGCTAGTTCTTCCACCGTAGAACGCATCGCGAGAAAGTATAGGCGTGAATTTCATAATGGGATGAATCGCTGTCCATTGCATATCTGGTTTATTTTCTAACATTCTTTTAAATTCACATTCCCATACTTCAACAACTTCGTAACCTTTAGCTGCTATTCTCTCCGTGTTGTTTTTCGTTTTTTCATATAAACTATTAAAAGTTGTGTACGGATGTCTGAATAAGGAGAATTCTCTTGAAGTATTAAAACAAGAAGGACAACCGTGCCAAAAACATCCATGAAACTGAAATACTTGCTTTGTTGCGTTACAGTATCCATCGACTCGTAATCTAGAACCTGGTATGACAACTTCTCTAGAGTTTCCAGCATGCTGAATAGAAATATTTCGCGTTTTTTCCTCCCAGATCAACCATTGCAAGGCTATAGCCGAGTGCTTATCAGCTAATCTATATCCTTGAGCAGGTATTAGACCAATTGTTTCAGGTTTTAAAAATAATCGACGAAACATTAAATTACAGGCGCTGGCTATAGTTGTCGCTTCAATAAAAGGACAAACGTTGCATTCTTTAAGAAAAAGTCTTCTAAAATTTAGACAGGCCTGTTCTAATATTTTTACATCCATTTGACAGTATTCTATCAGCTCCTTTTTAAAATCAAAAACGTAGTTTTGATCACACTTTTGACGATACCAATTTCTAAAACACTCTCTGTTATCATCGTTTTCTCTAATCTGCTGTGTTAATTCTGCGTCCTTATATTTCTGAGTTGTCGATTTTGGTTTCAGTCTATCTACCTCAAAGAACTTAATGTCAGGCATAGGTCCAATGTAATTTTCATTAACTTTTTTATTAAACATGTACGGAAAGTATCCTTTTTTCAAATCTATATTTAGCCCGAAAGTTTTAGGCAACGCCGATAAAGACATTGGAAAGTAGTTGAAGGAATCTATGAATTTTACATTATCTACTTTCATCATCATAATTTTTGTGCCTTTTGTTAATAATTCAGGTTTTATAGATGTTTTTTCTACTATGTATTTTAGGGGGAATATTCCATCGAAAGCTTGCAAATTATGTGCTAAAATCACCACTTCTTTATATATTTCTCTTATACCCAGAACGTATTCCATGAAGAAATTTACACAACTTTCACCATACATATATTTTTCTACACTACCGCACAGTTGACAAACATCACCCCGTTCGCTATCAATACACTTAAAACATCTTATTTTGAAAACTATTAGATTTGGTTCATGCACCATAGTATTCTGATCGTACAAAGATAAAGGTCGTTCCTGTCGTGTTTCAACGTCAAAAAATATGAACGCGTATCCTGTTTCTGGTGGTATTTTATTATCAGCTTGTATGTAACAGAGATGCGTGGTTTCGTCTTTTTTTATGTAGCTTGATTTACACATTGTGCAATAGTTTTCATTACAGATGTGTGTTTTTTTCAGGCTTTTATTTATAATTCTGAAACATTCACTGCATTTTTGTTTTTTATCGCATATTTGTGTTTCTTTGTGAATGTGAAAGCAGGACAGCCCTTTAAAAGATCTGTTACATTCGTAACATTTCAAGAAAGTGTCGCCTTGTTTCTTCACACATGATCCTTCACACCTTTTACACATATTTTTGCATAAGTGTTTATCTTTTTCGCTGTAAGGTGTATGACAATCTTCACAGAAGTATGAGGACACAAATGCTGCTGTAAGAGAGTTGATAACGTTATAGTGCCCCTCGTGATATAAAAGATTGATTCTACAGTTTGCTTCTTCGTTCAGACCTTCATAAAAAAGTTGACGACCTTTCGTAGCGTACTTGTAAACTACTATTTTGAAATCTTTTAAATGTGCTTGAAATTGTTGCAGGGTTGTAATTCCCGAGCCTTCTTCAGGTATAGAAATTTTGGCCTCATTCAGAAGCTCAAGGGCTCTGGTTTTTTGAAGACTGTCCGTTTTTCTGAGTTTTACGTACTCGGGATTATTGGTTTTTTGAGCTATTGCTACCACCAGAGCTCTCGGAAGACATAAGCTATCTGTGTTTTTAATAACAACAATACCTTTCCGTTTAAGACATTCTTCATCAAAGGAATTAAATTTCGTACTCGTTTTCCTTTTGCCTCTACCTCCTGGTATTTTGAATGAGGTTACGGTCATTTCAAACGTATCGGTGTTTTGAGAGCCGACATTGGATTGAAAAATGGCACCTATTATATTCCAAACATCACCAAAGGTGACATGACGTGCTTGACGAAACGATAGAAAACCTGGTCCTTTAGCGTCCTTGTCAGCTATGTTGAAAGTGATACCCATGTATGATTCCGGATCCACGTCTTCTAGTAAATCAGTTATAACTTCATTTATTCCCTCTTTAATCCATTCGGCTCCGTTAGCTTCCATGGGTATATCTTTCAACTTAAAGCTTAACTTTTTCCCCGATATATCAAATTTTCTCACTAAACTATGTTCTTCATTAACTTTTTCGTATTTTTTTTCTTTCGTTTTATTATTGTCAACGTGTTCTGGAGTGTTGATTTCTTTTTTCTCATCTTTGCAGACAGTTTCGTTTTTATTAATCTGCTCCATTGTCGCAGTTTATAGTCACACAGTAATAAGGACAGATCTGGTTGTTGTTGTTGACAGCTGCAAGACAATTAAACAAATTCAGTTTTGGCATTTCCTTTTATACAATAAAATGTATGCTTGAAAAATGTGTAGTTATATAAGTAAGGCCTTGCAGGAAAATGTGGAACATATGCACTGATATCAAACATTTGCATCATAAATTATTATCGCACACAGTCTTTCAAAATGCCACATCTTACATTATGCCGAAAATGAGTTGTGCTCAGTACATTAACAATAGCAAACAAGAGTAATGTATTTCGAAATATTATGTATAAACAAAAAAAATATATCTATTGTAATAATAATAACAACAGACATATTTCAAAGATAAATTTTTATCTCGCAACAGGAATAAATCGCATTTGAATAATTAACAAAATAATAAACTCTCATTCAAAAGAACCAGCACTGTTGCGTTCGTCTGAAGTTAAGGTAGTTCACACGCGACAGTCGTAGACAAATGTATAAGTAGCAACAGTTAGAGATTCGCCGTGCTAAAGACTTGTATTTTTTTTTGTAAGAGACTGTACTCGACATATTTAATATAAGCTTTAATATACAGATACAATCCTATACAGTTACAATAGGCATGATGGCAGATTTTTAAAAATCCCGTTCTATAATGTAGGTTCACGTCTACTATTTCCGAAAAAGCATTATTTCAATAATAAATTAAAATTTTAACGCAAATTATTGCATTTTTTATCTTTCTATTTTGAAGTAATAGCGAAAACGCTTGTGACGTCACGCCTCTGTGACAGCTGACATTAGATGTTGTATTTATGGGTGTAGAGCTGTGGTGCAGAGGTATTTCGCAGAAAGATATGTAAATTTACTTAATGATATGATTTATATTAAGTATTTTCTTAAAAGTAGGTAGGTACTTAGTAGTAAAAATAGTATGACTTTCTTTAGTTGCAAGCTAACTAACCTCAAAAATAACTTATGACATAAGTGTTATAAAATATCACAAAACCACGAATAAACAACATATCAACTAATTAAATGATGCTGAAGTGAATGTTCGCAACAAAAATTTAAGCGATACGGTGATTATTTACTTCAAGTGTTTATGTTTTCTTTGATTTACAAAGGCGTGATGTCGTTCGGTGTTTCAATTAACATGGCCGATTGCAGTATTTTATACTTTTGTTTTATTAAAAATCTTATTAATCTCAATGTTTATATTAACACTGGATCATTTTTAAAAATCTTTTCAACATATTTTTGTCTCAAAACCATTTCTTCTTCGATTCTTTTATACTGTCATCATGCAAGTACAATAACAATATTTTTTATTTTAAAACTCTATATTTTTTTAACAAATCGGTAAAATTTCAGTTTTTTCAAAAAAATTTATAATTTTTGAATTTACAATGTATTCGTTTTTTTTTAAGAAATATACTAAGAACCGTTTTCGAGATATTTTGGAATTTAGATACTCGTTTTCTTTATACGTGGTATATCTCCAGTATGTTAATTACGCACATTTTGATTGCTATTATCTCTTTTTTACAGTCGGTGAAAAAATTATTTTTTGAAATTAAATTTAAAGCACTTTTATTCACCTCGTACTTCAATTTTATTAAATTCCTAAGAAAAGCCTTTTTACAAGTGAACAACCTTAATTTAATTGTTTTGTAAGGTATTTGTCCTATTTAACTTAACCTTTATTAGTACTGTCACTATAAAGTTGATAATAGAAGTGTATAGGAGAGAGCATTTTCAAATGAAATCATATTCTTTCAACGTATTAAGGATTTACGCTCCCCTTGGCACTCGAAAAAGGTATAAAAATAAACTTTTTTTTTTTTGACGCTGCAGCTATTAAGTAATAAAATGATCTTTCTTTACACATATAGGGAAATAGTAGTTTATGAAGAATTTGCAATATTAACAATTAAAAATGGTGGAATTATGAGCCGATAAGTAGGACACTCTTTTGAAAATTTTTCCTGATGGTATACTTGATTTCTCTGTTGGGCCATTTTTTGAAACATAATTTTTCCCTATTTAGAAGGACAATAGCTAAAATGTCACGTAAGAGAAAGAGTTTTTTATACAGAAAATAACAGCTGTCTGGAAAAAAAACTCGAATTTGTACTGAAATTTTGACATTAAATTTATAACATAGCACCTCAATAAAAAAACCCTGTCACCTTCTAGATAATATTATAAAAAAATAAGTGCTGTAATTTTTAACTAAATCGGCAGTTGAGTAGAGATCTTGAGATATATCGTGTACACCGATTTGAAAAGAGTAGTTTCGAGAAAAAATGCTAAAGAAAAACTAACTGGTAGAATTTTCTGTGAGTCTAATATAAACTAGTTCCTACTTTGAGTACTCTAATCTATAGTGTAATACAGAAATATAATATATAAAGGGTTCGGCATTTATGACTACGAATATACCTGAGTAATATTTGTAGCTTCCGAAACTCCCCAAAGGAATCATGTAATTTAGGATCTCGTAACGGTCCGATAGCTATTTAGAGTCGACTCGAACGCTAACTTCGGTGACAATTTGTATTCTGGAATAGTTAAACGCTTAAAATGTTCTCAAAAGTATAACAATTCATCTAACCAAAAATCGATTTTTTTTTTAATCTCAAGGAGGCGTAAACGCTTAAGTTTCTTTTAAAAAGCCGGTATTAAAAAGAAATCGTATTTTACACTACACACTATACAAGTAAAACTGATACCTATAATTGTAAACAAAATAATAATGACACCTACTGCCGGGGATCGAGGCTACGAGGCAAGTATTATACCTCGCCGTCAGCTTAGCGTTATGTTCTATAAAAATTCTCTTTCTTCTTCAAAAATACAGTGATCTTAACACTTAATTTAATTTTCATAATATTAAATTTATAGATCAGTTTAATTTATGGATCTGTTTTCAGTTAACTAATTTTTTTTCTAAAAAATTTTGTCTTCCTTAAAATCACCTATTTTATTGATTTATGTCGTTTTAATTGAAAATTATCTCGTCAATAAAGAAGAAAAAACCATCTCTAAATAAATAGTACAGTTAGTGGATATTTGTGACAGACGGAAATAGAGACTGGGTGAAGCTATGTGTTTTTTTTTTCTTATTTTGGTATGAAACACTTAAAACAACGTAATCACTTTTACATAAATATTTACTCACATTTTATGGTATCTATATGCTGTTTTTTTTTCAAAAATTTTCACAAAATTGAGGCACTGTTTTTTGGATTGTAACAGGTTTTTCTGAATTATTCTTTTGATAAAACCGACTGTCCGTAGCTTTGTATAAGGTGAACTGTCACGCGAGAACTCATAATTTGATGCCCCCTGCAATGGATTTTATACCCAAAAGAAGTGCACGTAATGTTTCCGTAAATGTATTTGAGTTAAACTTTTGTGCAACTGACTTTCTTTTGTATATTGAACAAAGTAAATAACGTACATGTCTGCAATAATATTAAACGTTTTTATTTTGTACGAGGACACTGTGTCTTTTCTCAATGACAGACTGCAAAAAAGTTAAATATCGGATTGGCCTTGCATATAATATAATGTGTCTTTGTTCCAACGTATAAAGATTGGTACATAATATTATAGCCATGTGACATGCAATTTAGTAACCAAACTTTAGTAAATGATTTAGTTCATTTTTGATATATTTATTAGTTGAGTAGCAATATCTGCCTCACTCTGAGGTTTACTAAATTTACCTTAATTTAATCGCAATCATTAGCTGCCCCAAAATTTCATTTCTTTAAGCAAAGATCGGGCTGTTAAACCTGTTACTCAATATTTACAACACAAGTGCTTTTGGAACGTTAGATCCCTTTATAAAAAATATACCAGTCAAGCAATCTGCTTATGCTGATTTGCTTGAAAAAGTAGATTTTTTTTCAAGTCGAAGGAGATGTATGTGAGTCTTCTTAAACTACATCCTGTAGCTAAAAAGTAGAGAACTATCTGTAATTTTGTTTTTTTGTGAGAACTGCTGCACTTCTTAAATGGCTGTCATTACTCTAAATTTGTGACTGAATTTTCATCAACAGGAAATTAAAAAAGTCATTTTAAAGTTTTCAAGTATCTCAGATTTTAACTGAAGACTAATCTAAATGTGTGCGCTTAATTATATTTTTTTCTCGTGTCATGAAACAATTCAATAATTATCGATTTTATTAAGATTTTTTATTATTATATTATATAAATGTGATTTCTTGCTTTTTCTTTAAAAATATCTAAATTAATTCGTTTTTCCTTTCTTTTTAAAAATTAATTGCACAACTCAGGAAGGAAATAAAGATATTTATCTTAACAATTAAAATTAGTGTTATAATTCTAAATGCAAAATGTAAGAGTTTACAGTGTTGTTACATCACATAAGTTAATGTGAGACTGAAAATTAACACTGCTGTTAACCGACTTCAAAAAAGGAGGGTTTCTCAATTCGGTAGTATGTTTTTTTTTTATGAATGTATTTGTTTAATTGTTGCTCGGGGGCGAAAAAGAAAAAAAAACGGTGATCGTGCGCCAAACAAGACAAAGAACCTGTAATGATTACTATATAACGGAGCGCGTCTTAAAGATCCGTTCACGTACATATAAACAGGTCAAATCACGTACCCGCTCAATGTCAGACGTTCCATTCTTTGCATATTAATTAATAAGCAGACAGTCAATCCGTTAAAAATGCTCTATACCTGATATGCATATATTTGTCTCTATTCAAAGCTTTACGAGTATATGCACGTATCATTAAAGACCGTATTGTATAATTTTGTTGATAAATCTTAATTCATAGCAATTACTAGAGCGAAAAATTCAATAATTAAATGTATTTATATTTTTTAAAATTAAAACTCATAATTAATGCAAAGTGTTAGAATATAAAAAAACCCGGGTCGCAGTGCCAAAACCCTGCCGACAATATAGTGTATTTGCTGATACAGGCAGTGTGGCTTTATTATGCGAACTTAAGTTGGTTTTTGGGCAAAATAAAAAATTTTACTCCTTAATACAGCCCTTAAAATAACATTTTTTTTCCTAATTGCAATATTATTATCAATCGAACCTCTATACCAAATTATATGCAACTTTCAGTAAATAATTCACTATCTGCAAACTAGTGTTTTCATAAAATTTGTAAGTCCGGTCCTGTCAGGCCGATTTTATTAAAATTTTAGGGACACTTTTTAATTACTACCAGAGGGTTAAATTTCAATTTTGAAACGATTCGGAGAATTTTTTTGGTATTTTGGGCCCCAAAAACATTTTTCAACCCCTAAAAACTACCCTTAAAATGGCCCGATTGGGCCCATTTTAAATAGGCTTCGTGCGGTGATGGATTCCAACATGTGTGCCAAATTTCGTTAAAATAAATTAACTTCTTCGAAAGTTATAGCCCGCACACATATATACCTATATATATAAATATATATATATATATACATATATATATAAACATTTTCAAAAATGGTGCCAAAGTGTTTAGGAGGTTATGAAACGTCGAGAAATTTTGGTCCGACCCCTAGGTCCCGCCATCCGACCAACGCCAATAGTGTATGTTGCCTTATGGCAAATACACTAAAAAGATAATCTTTTGTTTTATATTATCGTGTATTTTATAAATGCTAAATGTTTTAGACGCTTGAATAAAAAAACCCACATTGTTAGGTACGAAATGTGATATTCGACTTACCACCATGTAATATAAGATTATTACGAATTTGCTGAAATATTTATTTGTTTGAATAATTCTTAATGTTAAAAACCTGTTTTTGTTGTGTGTAGATATATACATTACCATTTCCGCGCATATCCACCACGTATTGACACATACCTAACATACCGACTGTTTTATAATAACGTGTTGTTTAAATATTTTTCTTTCTAAATTTATGACGTGTACTCACTGTACCCCCCCTTTTCTATTTGGTGTCTCTTTGGTGTCTCTTTGGTGTCTCTTTGGTGTCTTTTTGGTGTCTCTTTGGTGTCTCTTTGGTGTCTCTTTGGTGTCTCTTTGGTGTCTGTTTGGTGTCTCTTTGGTGTCTCTTTGGTGTCTCTTTGGTGTCTCTTTGGTGTCTGTTTGGTGTCTCTTTGGTGTCTCTTTGGTGTCTCTTTGGTGTCTCTTTGGTGTCTGTTTGGTGTCTCTTTGGGGTCTCTTTGGTGTCTGTTTGGTGTCTCTTTGGTGTGTCTGTATATGTGTCTCTCTGCGTGTGTTGTGTGTGTGTGTGTGTGAGTTTTACAATTACATTAAAATGAAAAGAATAGCAATGAAGTACTGATTTGTGTCAAGTGATTGCCCATGTCCAAGATGATGTTACAAGCACAAGTATTAGAATTATAATACATGTAGGTGCTTTGTGTTAATCCTAACTTTATTTATTTTATGCATACTTTATTGTTTTTTTTAATTATGTTTCACTACTGACATTTTTAATTATTTATATATTGGAAAATGGTTCCAATGCAACATTTGATAATTTTTAGACGGCCAACTCTCTGATTTTACTAAATAATATTTTCATATTTGGATATCATACCGCGACTTTGTATGAAAAAATTGTCGATGTCAGAGAATCCCTCATGTGAAAACTTGTAAATGTTCCCCATTTTCAATAATAACGAAGTCAAATTTCTGAAAAATGTGTGGTATGAAGATACAAATTTTAACTTAATAATACGTTTACAGGCTGATAAACAAAACACGGTATAAATGTCTCCAAGTGTTAAATTTTTAGCTTTTCGAAAGGGTAAATATCCTTCTTTACCCGTTGAGTGATCCAAGCTGTTAAAGCTAATTCCCACGTAGTCTTCAGGTGTCAGTTCACTTGTAATATATTCTATGACCTCGTTGATTGCACTTTTGATCCATAAAACGGAATCGCCTGTATTCCCTTTAGGTTCTTCTTTGATCTTAAAAACCAAACGTCTACCATTTATTCCAAAACGTTTAACTTTGTTTACACTTTCTTGGATGATCTCAAATTTCGTATTATCTGCCATGTTAATTATTTAATTCTTCTGCTTCGTTGTTGACTGCTCGGAAGCTCAATGCTTACCGCCTCTTTTTTTTCAGATTGACGTTCTATTTATAGCTTTTTAATATTCAAGTTACATAAACTAAGGCCTTATATAAACCTTTAAAGTCTCTCTTCCCCCCTTTTTTACAAACTTCTACAACCAAACAACGCTTGGATAATATGATTTCTTATGAGCTGTTTTTTTTTTGAAAATAGGGACACGAGAACTCTCTCTCTCTCTCTCTCTCTCTCTCGATAGGAACCTTAATGTTAAAAGTATCTCTGCAGATTGTTGTGAACACTCGTTTTAAAGTATAAATAACAATTTTTATTTCAGTGTGATTTCTAATAATAATGATTTATATAATAATATATAATAACGTAATCAAAGTAATTACTCAATATCGTGAATAAACTTACGTCCTAAAAAGCATAAAAATGGTTCTGTCTATCTGTCTGTCTGTCTATCTTCTTGATAAAAAAAACAAATGGAATGTCCGTCTATCTGTTCGCTAATATTTATTCCTGTATGAACCTATAAAAGCTACTAGGTAGATTTTTTTATAATATGATGTTTTAAAATAAATAAATAAGAGAATTTGATGTTAATAAAAAATGTTAAATACATGCTTATTATTATAACCTATTATAATAAATTCCAATTATAACGCATCACATATTGTAGTTGATAACAAGGCACCGCAGTATTAAAACAGCCTATAACTACATTTTTGCTTGTATTCAATCAACCTTAAATGATCAATCTGTAGACGCGACGTGTTTATATACACACTTTAATGGCGCTGAGGCAAGTCAACCCAATAGCTCACTTGGTTTAGTCGCGGCACGCCAAGCTATGGAACTCGGGTTCGAAAACACACTGGCTCTGGCATGAAAAAAAAGGTGTGCAAGTTGCCTAGCTCACAGGCGATTTAAAACATCAACTTTTGGTGGTGGACATCTCTAGCGTATTGTACCTTGCATACCTACCTGGGGTTAAAATCGTCTTTGCATAATCTGTGTAATATTCAACACATTTTAATGGCAGTTTAATATTATGCTCGAGAGCGGTCAAAAGCGCCGTCCTCGTCAGCGCACGAACGTTTCCAGGTTCGAATCCACAGCTCGGAAGCGATCTGGTTTACTGGCTTTATTCAGTGACTTTTAAGCAGGACAGCGGGGGTAATGTTTACAATGTCTGGAATTGATAATGGATTACCGGGAATTAAAAATAATTACCAAGCTGATGCAAAATAGCTTCATCATAACATAATAATGGGACTTGTGTAACAGGACACGGGTTGCGTAGCGGGTGAATCGGGCAACGATCAACCTCGGTGACTTAGACGGGATATGGTGTGTAGAAGATTATAAGTCTAGAAGGGAAAGAAGTAAGTATGGAAACAAGGAGGAAACGAGCATCTGGAGGGATGAAAAGCGTAACTTGTAACGTCTTAGAAATGGTTCTAGAGGGGTGTGGAACGTAGCTAAGCACAGTATATCAAGAAGTGTATGAATGAGTCTGAATAGGTCTAGTGAGCTGTCTGGCCGGATGTGTCTGCCTGGTGGGGGTATGTCTGCCTGGTGGGGGTATGTCTGCCTAAATCGCCATAACTACTACTTATAGGTGCTGATAGGCATTCCGGATGTAGTTTCCGATAGTCATTTCAAAAAATGGTGCCGATAGGCATTTCAGATATAGGTGCCGATAGGCATTTCAGATATAGTTACCGATTGGCATTTTAAAAATAGGTACCGATAGGCATTTCAGATATAGAAGCCGATAGGTATTTCAAATATAGGTGTCGATAGGCATTTCAGATATGGTTGCCGATAGGCATTTCAAATATAGGTGCTGATAGGCATTTCAGATGTAGTTTCCGATCTGGAATGCCTATCGGCACCTATATTTGAAATGCCTATCGGCAACCATATCTGAAATGCCTATCGACACCTATATTTGAAATCCCTATCGGCTTCTATATCTGAAATGCCTATCGGCGCCTATTTTTTAAATGCCAATCGGCAACTATATCTGAAATGCCTATCGGCACCTATATCTGAAATGCCTATCGGAACCTATTTTTGAAATGCCTATCGGAAACTACATCTGAAATCCCTATCAGCACCTATATTTGAAATGCCTATCGGCAACCATATCTGGAATGCCTATCGGCGCCTATATTTGAAATGCCTATCGGCTTCTATATTTGAAATGCCTATCGGCACCTATTTTTAAAATGCCAATCGGCATTTATATCCGAAGTGCCTATCGGCACCTATATCTGAGATGCCTATCGGCGCCTATTTTTGAAATGCCTATCGAAAACTACATCTGAAATGCCTATCAGCACCTATATTTAAAATGCCTATCGGCAACCACATCAGAAATGCCTATCGGCACCTATATCTAAAATGCCTTTCAGCATTTATATCTGAAATGCCGATCGACACCTATATTTGAAATGCCTATCGGCACTTTTATTTTAAATGCCTATCGGCAACTATATCTGATAAGCCAATCGGCACCTATATCTGAAATGCCTATCGGCACCTATTTTTGAAATGCCAATCTTTGGGGTATATCTGAAATGCCTATCGGCACCTATATCTAAAATGCCTATCGGAACCTATTTTTGAAATGCCTATCGGAAACTACATCTGAAATGACTATCAGCACCTATATTTGAAATGCCTATCGGCAACCATATCTGAAATGCCTATCCACACCTATATTTGAAATACCTATCGGCTTCTATATCTAAAATGCCTATCGGCACCTATTTTTAAAATGCCAATCGGTAAGTATATCTGAAATGCCTATCGGCACCTATATCTAAAATGCCTATCGGAACCTATTTTTAAAATGCCAATCGGCAACTATATCTGAAATGCCAATCGGCACCTATATCTGAAATGCCTATCGACACCTATTTTTAAAATGCCAATTGGCAACTATATCTGAAATGCCTATCGGCACCTATATCTGAAATGCCTATCGGTACCTATTTTTGAAATTTTTATCGGAAACTACATCTGAAATGAAAATCATCACCTATATTTAAAATGCCTATCGGCAACCATATCTGGAATGCCTATCGGCACCTATATTTTAAATGCCTATCGGCTTCTATATCTGAAATGCCTATCGGCACCTATTTTTAAATTGCCAATCGGCAACTATATCTGAAATGCCTATCGGCACCTATATCTGAAATGCCTATCGGCACCTATTTTTGAAATGCCTATCGGAAACTTCATCTAAAATGCCTATCAGCACCTATATTTGAAATGCCGATCGGCAACCACGTCTGGAATGCCTATCGGCGCCTATATTTGAAATGCCTATCGGCTTCTATATCTGAAATACCTATCGGCGCCTATTTTTAAAATGCCAATCGGCAACTATATCTGAAGTGCCTATCGGCACCTATATCTGAAATGCCTATCGGCACTTATTTTTGAAATGCCCATCGAAAACTACATCTGAAATGCTTATCAGCACCTATATTTGAAATGCCTATCGGCAACCACATCAGAAATGCCTATCGGCACCTATATCTGAAATGCCTTTTGGCATTTATATCTGAAATGCCGGTCGACACCTATATTTGAAATGCCTATCGGCACATATATTTTAAATGCCAATCGGCAACTATATCTGATATGCCTATCGGCCACTATATCTGAAATGCCTATCGGCACCTATTTTTGAAATGCCTATCGGAAACTACATCTAAAATGCCTATCGGCACCTATGTTTAAAATGCCAATCGGTAAGTATATCTGAAATGCCTATCGGCACCTATTTTGAAAATGCCAATCGGCAACTATATCTGAAATGCCTATCGGCACCTATATCTGAAATGCCTATCGGTACCTATTTTTGAAATGCCTATCGGAAACTACATCTGAAATGATTATCAGCGCTTATATTTGATATGCCTATCGGCAACCATATCTGGAATGCCTATCGGCAACTATATTCGAAATGCCTATCGGCTTCTATATCTGAAATGCCTATCGGCACCTATTTTTAAAATACCAATCGGCAACTATATCTGAAATGCCTATCGGCACCTATATCTGAAATGCCTATTGGCATATATTTTTGAAATGCCTTTCGAAAACTACATCTGAAATGCCTATCTGCTCCTATATTTGAAATGCCTATCGGCAACCATATCTGAAATGCCTATCGACACCTATATTTGAAATACCTATCGGCTTCTATATCTGAAATGCCTATCGGCACCTGTTTTTAAAATGCCAATCGACAACTATATCTGAAATGCCTATCGGCACCTATATCCGAAATGCCTATCGGCATCAATTTTTGAAATGCCTATCGGAAACTACATCTAAAATGCCTATCAGCACCTATATTTGAAATGCCTATCGGCAACCATATCTGGAATGCCTATCGGCACCTATATTTGAAATGCCTATCGGCTTCTATATCTGAAATGCCTATCGGCACCTATTTTTAAAATGCCAATCGGCAACTATATCTGAAATGCCTATCGGCACCTATATCTGAAATGCCTATCGGCACCTGTTTTTGAAATGCCTATCGGAAACTACATCTGAAATGCCTATCAGCACCTATATTTGAAATGCTTATCGGCAACCATATCTGAAATGCCTATCGACACCTATATTTAAAATCCCTATCGGCTTCTATATCTGATATGCCTATCGGCACCTATTTTTAAAATGCCAATCGGCAACTATATCTGAAATGCCTATCGGCACCTATATCTGAAGTGCCTATCGGCACCAATTTTTGAAATGCCTATCGGAAACTACATCTGAAATGCCTATCAGCACCTATATTTGAAATGCCTATCGGCAACCATATCTGGAATGCTCATCGGCACCTATATTTGAAATGCCTATCGGCTTATATATCTGAAATGCCTATCGGCACCTATTTTTAAAATGCCAATCGGCAACTATATCTGAAATGCCTATCGGCACCTATATCTGAAATGCCTATCGGCACCTATTTTTGAAATGCCTATCGGAAACTACATCTGAAATGCCTATCAGCACCTATATTTGAAATGCCTATCGGCAACCATATCTGGAATGCCTATCGGCACCTATATTTGAAATGCCTATCGGCTTCTATATCTGAAATGCCTATCGGCACCTATTTTTAAAATGCCAATCGGCAACTATATCTGAAATGCCTATCGGCACCTATATCTGAAATGCCTATCGGCACATATTTTTGAAATGCCTATCGGAAACTACATCTGAAATGCCTATCAGCACCTATATTTGAAATGCCTATCGGCAACCATATCTGGAATGCCTATCGGCGCCTATATTTGAAATGCCTATCGGATTCTATATCTGAAATACCTATCGGCGCCTATTTTTAAAATGCCAATCGGCAACTATATCTGAAGTGCCTATCGGCACCTATATCTGAAATGCCTATCGGCATCTATTTTTGAAATGCCTATCGAAAACTACATCTGAAATGCCTATCAGCACCTATATTTGAAATGCCTATCGGCAACCACATCAGAAATGCCTATCGGCACCTATATCTGAAATGCCTTTCGGCATTTATATCTGAAATGCCGGTCGACACCTATATTTAAAATGCCTATCGGCACATATATTTTAAATGCCTATCGGCAACTATATCTGATATGCCTATCGGCACCTATATCTGAAATGCCTATCGGCACCTATTTTTGAAATGCTTATCGGAAACTACATCTAAAATGCCTATCGGCACCTATTTTTAAAATGCCAATCGGTAAGTATATCTGAAATGCCTATCGGCACCTATATCTGAAATGCCTATCGGAACCTATTTTTGAAATGCCTATCGGAAACTACATCTGAAATGATTATCAGCGCTTATATTTGATATGCCTATTGGCAACCATATCTGGAATGCCTATCGGCAACTATATTAGAAATGCCTATCGGCTTCTATATCTGAAATGCCTATCGGCACCTATTTTTAAAATACCAATCGGCAACTATATCTGAAATGCCTATCGGCACCTATATCTGAAATGCCTATCGGCATATATTTTTGAAATGCCTTTCGGAAACTACATCTGAAATGCCTATCTGCTCCTATATTTGAAATGCCTATCGGCAACCATATCTGAAATGCCTATCGACACCTATATTTGAAATACCTATCGGCTTCTATATCTGAAATGCCTATCAGCACCTGTTTTTAAAATGCCAATCGGCAACTATATCTGAAATGCCTATCGGCACCTATATCTGAAATGCCTATTGGCATCAATTTTGAAATGCCTATCGGAAACTACATCTAAAATGCCTATCAGCACCTATATTTGAAATGCCTATCGGCAACCATATCTGGAATGCCTATCGGCACCTATATTTGAAATGCCTATCGGCTTCTATATCTGAAATGCTTATCGGCACCTATTTTTAAAATGCCAATCGGCAACTATATCTGAAATGCCTATCGGCACCTATATCTGAAATGCCTATCGGCACCTATTTTTGAAATGCCCATCGGAAACTACATCTGAAATGCCTATCAGCACCTATATTTGAAATGCTTATCGGCAACCATATCTGAAATGCCTATTGACACCTATATTTGAAATCCCTATCGGCTTCTATATCTGAAATGCCTATCGGCGCCTATTTTTAAAATGCCAATCGGCAACTATATCTGAAATGCCTATCGGCACCTATATCCGAAATGCCTATCGGCATCAATTTTTGAAATGCCTATCGGAAACTACATCTAAAATGCCTATCAGCACCTATATTTGAAATGCCTATCGGCAACCATATCTGGAATGCCTATCGGCACCTATATTTGAAATGCCTATCGGCTTCTATATCTGAAATGCCTATCGGCACCTATTTTTAAAATGCCAATCGGCAACTATATCTGAAATGCCTATTGGCACCTATATCTGAAATGCCTATCGGCACCTGTTTTTGAAATGCCTATCGGAAACTACATCTGAAATGCCTATCAGCACCTATATTTGAAATGCTTATCGGCAACCATATCTGAAATGCCTATCGACACCTATATTTAAAATCCCTATCGGCTTCTATATCTGATATGCCTATCGGCACCTATTTTTAAAATGCCAATCGGCAACTATATCTGAAATGCCTATCGGCACCTATATCTGAAGTGCCTATCGGCACCAATTTTTGAAATGCCTATCGGAAACTACATCTGAAATGCCTATCAGCACCTATATTTGAAATGCCTATCGGCAACCATATCTGGAATGCTCATCGGCACCTATATTTGAAATGCCTATCGGCTTATATATCTGAAATGCCTATCGGCACCTATTTTTAAAATGCCAATCGGCAACTATATCTGAAATGCCTATCGGCACCTATATCTGAAATGCCTATCGGCACCTATTTTTGAAATGCCTATCGGAAACTACATCTGAAATGCCTATCAGCACCTATATTTGAAATGCCTATCGGCAACCATATCTGGAATGCCTATCGGCACCTATATTTGAAATGCCTATCGGCTTCTATATCTGAAATGCCTATCGGCACCTATTTTTAAAATGCCAATCGGCAACTATATCTGAAATGCCTATCGGCACCTATATCTGAAATGCCTATCGGCACCTATTTTTGAAATGCCTATCGGAAACTACATCTGAAATGCCTATCAGCACCTATATTTGAAATGCCTATTGGCATCAATTTTGAAATGCCTATCGGAAACTACATCTAAAATGCCTATCAGCACCTATATTTGAAATGCCTATCGGCAACCATATCTGGAATGCCTATCGGCACCTATATTTGAAATGCCTATCGGCTTCTATATCTGAAATGCCTATCGGCACCTATTTTTAAAATGCCAATCGGCAACTATATCTGAAATGCCTATCGGCACCTATATCTGAAATGCCTATCGGCACCTATTTTTGAAATGCCCATCGGAAACTACATCTGAAATGCCTATCAGCACCTATATTTGAAATGCTTATCGGCAACCTTATCTGAAATGCCTATTGACACCTATATTTGAAATCCCTATCGGCTTCTATATCTGAAATGCCTATCGGCGCCTATTTTTAAAATGCCAATCGGCAACTATATCTGAAATGCCTATCGGCACCTATATCTGAAATGCCTATCGGCACCTATTTTTGAAATGCCTATCGGAAACTACATCTGAAATGCCTATCAGCACCTATATTTGAAATGCCTATCGGCAACCATATCTGGAATGCCTATCGGCGCCTATATTTGAAATGCCTATCGGCTTCTATATTTGAAATACCTATCGGCACCTATTTTTAAAATGCCAATCGGCATTTATATCCGAAGTGCCTATCGGCACCTATATCTGAGATGCCTATCGGCACCTATTTTTGAAATGCCTATCGAAAACTACATCTGAAATGCCTATCAGCACCTATATTTAAAATGCCTATCGGCAACCACATCAGAAATGCCTATCGGCACCTATATCTGAAATGCCTTTCAGCATTTATATCTGAAATGCCGATCGACACCTATATTTGAAATGCCTATCGGCACTTTTATTTTAAATGCCTATCGGCAACTATATCTGATAAGCCTATCGGCACCTATATCTGAAATGCCTATCGGCACCTATTTTTGAAATGCCTATCGGAAACTACATCTGAAATGCCTATCAGCACCTATATTTGAAATGCCTATCGGCAATCATATCTGAAATGCCTATCGACTCCTATATTTGAAATACCTATCGGCTTCTATATCTGAAATGCCTATCGGCACCTATTTTTAAAATGCCATTCGGCAAACTATATCTGAAATGCCTATCGGCACCTATATCTGAAATGCCTATCGGCACCTATTTTTGAAATGCCTATCGGAAACTACATCTGAAATGCCTATCAGCACCTATATTTGAAATGCCTATCGGCAACCATAT
The DNA here is from genome assembly GCA_034508555.1 of Venustoraphidia nigricollis. Taxonomy (NCBI): domain Eukaryota; kingdom Metazoa; phylum Arthropoda; class Insecta; order Raphidioptera; family Raphidiidae; genus Venustoraphidia; species Venustoraphidia nigricollis. Next base: position 249,597 of record JAVRKA010000225.1, on the reverse strand, counting down.
CTGGAATGCTCATCGGCACCTATATTTGAAATGCCTATCGGCTTATATATCTGAAATGCCTATCGGCACCTATTTTTAAAATGCCAATCGGCAACTATATCTGAAATGCCTATCGGCACCTATATCTGAAATGCCTATCGGCACCTATTTTTGAAATGCCTATCGGAAACTACATCTGAAATGCCTATCAGCACCTATATTTGAAATGCCTATCGGCAACCATATCTGGAATGCCTATCGGCACCTATATTTGAAATGCCTATCGGCTTCTATATCTGAAATGCCTATCGGCACCTATTTTTAAAATGCCAATCGGCAACTATATCTGAAATGCCTATCGGCACCTATATCTGAAATGCCTATCGGCACCTATTTTTGAAATGCCTATCGGAAACTACATCTGAAATGCCTATCAGCACCTATATTTGAAATGCCTATCGGCAACCATATCTGGAACGCCTATCGGCGCCTATATTTGAAATGCCTATCGGATTCTATATCTGAAATACCTATCGGCGCCTATTTTTAAAATGCCAATCGGCAACTATATCTGAAGTGCCTATCGGCACCTATATCTGAAATGCCTATCGGCATCTATTTTTGAAATGCCTATCGAAAACTACATCTGAAATGCCTATCAGCACCTATATTTGAAATGCCTATCGGCAACCATATCTGAAATGCCTATCGACACCTATATTTGAAATACCTATCGGCTTCTATATCTGAAATGCCTATCAGCACCTGTTTTTAAAATGCCAATCGGCAACTATATCTGAAATGCCTATCGGCACCTATATCTGAAATGCCTATTGGCATCAATTTTGAAATGCCTATCGGAAACTACATCTAAAATGCCTATCAGCACCTATATTTGAAATGCCTATCGGCAACCATATCTGGAATGCCTATCGGCACCTATATTTGAAATGCCTATCGGCTTCTATATCTGAAATGCCTATCGGCACCTATTTTTAAAATGCCAATCGGCAACTATATCTGAAATGCCTATCGGCACCTATATCTGAAATGCCTATCGGCACCTATTTTTGAAATGCCCATCGGAAACTACATCTGAAATGCCTATCAGCACCTATATTTGAAATGCTTATCGGCAACCATATCTGAAATGCCTATTGACACCTATATTTGAAATCCCTATCGGCTTCTATATCTGAAATGCCTATCGGCGCCTATTTTTAAAATGCCAATCGGCAACTATATCTGAAATGCCTATCGGCACCTATATCTGAAATGCCTATCGGCACCTATTTTTGAAATGCCTATCGGAAACTACATCTGAAATGCCTATCAGCACCTATATTTGAAATGCCTATCGGCAACCATATCTGGAATGCCTATCGGCGCCTATATTTGAAATGCCTATCGGCTTCTATATTTGAAATGCCTATCGGCACCTATTTTTAAAATGCCAATCGGCATTTATATCCGAAATGCCTATCGGCACCTATATCTGAGATGCCTATCGGCACCTATTTTTGAAATGCCTATCGAAAACTACATCTGAAATGCCTATCAGCACCTATATTTAAAATGCCTATCGGCAACCACATCAGAAATGCCTATCGGCACCTATATCTGAAATGCCTTTCGGCATTTATATCTGAAATGCCGATCGACACCTATATTTGAAATGCCTATCGGCACTTTTATTTTAAATGCCTATCGGCAACTATATCTGATAAGCCTATCGGCACCTATATCTGAAATGCCTATCGGCACCTATTTTTGAAATGCCTATCGGAAACTACATCTGAAATGCCTATCAGCACCTATATTTGAAATGCTTATCGGCAACCATATCTGAAATGCCTATCGACACCTATATTTGAAATCCCTATCGGCTTCTATATCTGAAATGCCTATCGGCACCTATTTTTTAAATGCCAATCGGCAACTATATCTGAAATGCCTATCGGCACCTATATCTGAAATGCCTATCGGCACCTATTTTTGGAATGCCTATCGGAAACTACATCTGAAATGCCTATCAGCACCTATATTTGAAATGCCTATCGGCAACCATATCTTGAATGCCTATCGGCGCCTATGTTTGAAATGCCTATCGGCTTCTATATCTGAAATGCCTATCGGCACCTATTTTTAAAATGCAAATCGGCATTTATATCTGAAGTGCCTATCGGCACCTATATCTGAAATGCCTATCGGCACCTATTTTTGAAATGCCTATCGAAAACTACATCTGAAATGCCTATCAGCACCTATATTTGAAATGCCTATCGGCACCTATATCTGAAATGCCTTTCGGCATTTATATCTGAAATGCCGATCGACACCTTCATTTGAAATGCCTATCGGCACTTTTATTTTAAATGCCTATCGGCAACTATATCTGATAAGCCTATCGGCACCTATATCTGAAATGCCTATCGGCACCTATTTTTGGAATGCCAATCTTTAAGTATATCTGAAATGCCTATCGGCACCTATTTTTGGAATGCCAATCTTTAAGTATATCTAAAATGCCTTTCGGAACCTATTTTTGAAATGCCTATCGGAAACTACATCTGAAATGACTATCAGCACCTATATTTGAAATGCCTATCGCAACCATATCTGAAATGCCTATCCACACCTATATTTTAAATACCAATCTGCTTCTATATCTTAAATGCCTATCGGCACCTATTTTTAAAATGCCAATCGGTAAGTATATCGGAAATGCCTATCGGCACCTATATCTAAAATGCCTATCGGAACCTATTTTTGAAATGCCTATCGGAAACTACATCTGAAATGACTATCAGCACCTATATTTGAAATGCCTATCGGCAACCATATCTGAAATGCCTATCCACACCTATATTTGAAATACCTATCGGCTTCTATATCTAAAATGCCTATCGGCACCTATTTTTAAAATGCCAATCGGCAACTATATCTAAAATGCCAATCGGCACCTATATCTGAAATGCCTATCGACACCTTTTTTTAAAATGCCAATTGGCAACTATATCTGAAATGCCTATCGGCACCTATATCTGAAATGCCTATCGACACCTATTTTTAAAATGCCAATTGGCAACTATATCTGAAATGCCTATCGGCACCTATATCTGAAATGCCTATCGGTACCTATTTTTGAAATGCCTATCGGAAACTACATCTGAAATGATTATCAGCACTTATATTTGAAATGCCTATCGGCAACCATATCTGGAATGCCTATCGGCACCTATATTTGAAATGCCTATCGGCTTCTATATCTGAAATGCCTATCGGCACCTATTTTTAAAATACCAATCGGCAACTATATCTGAAATGCCTATCGGCACCTATTTTTAAAATGCCTATCGGAAAATACATCTGAAATGCCTATCAGCACCTTTATTTGAAATGCTTATCGGCAACCATATCTGAAATAGCTATCGACACCTATATTTGAAATCCCTATCGGCTTCTATATCTGAAATGCCTATCGGCACCTATTTTTAAAATGCCAATCGGCAACTATAATTGAAATGCCAATCGGCACCTATATCTGAAATGCCTATCGGCACCTATTTTAGAAATGCCTATCGGAAACTACATCTGAAATGCCTATCAGCACCTATATTTGAAATGCCTATCGGCAACCATATCTGGAATGTCTATCGGCGCCTATATTTGAAATGCCTATCGGCTTCTATATCTAAAATGCCTATCGGCACCTATTTTTAAAATGCCAATCGGCAACTATATCTGAAGTGCCTATCGGCACCTATATCGCAAATGCCTATCGGCACCTATTTTTGGAATGCCTATCGAAAACTACATCTGAAATGCCTATCAGCATTTATATTTGAAATGCCTATCGGCAACCACATCAGAAATGCCTATCGGCACCTATATCTGAAATGCCCTACGGCATTTATATCTGAAATGCCGATCGACACCTATATTTGAAATGCCTATCGGCACCTATATTTTTAATGCCTATCGGCAACTATATCTGATATGCCTATCGGCACCTATATCTGAAATGCCTATCGGCACCTATTTTTGAAATGCCTATCGGAAACTACATCTAAAATGCCTATCGGCACCTATTTTTAAAATGCCAATCGGAGTGTATATCTGAAATGCCTATCGGCACCTATAATTCAAATGCCTATCGGAACCTATTTTTGAAATGCCTATCGGAAACAACATTTGAAATGCCTATCAGCACGTATATTTGAAATGCCTATCGGCAGCCATATCTGGATTGCCTATCGGCACCTATATTTGAAATGCTTATCGGGTTTTATATCTGAAATGCCTATCGACACCTATTTTTAAAATGCCAATTGGCAACTATATCAGAAATGCCTATCGGCACCTATATCTGAAATGCCTATCGGTACCTATTTTTGAAATGCCTATCGGAAACTACATCTGAAATGATTATTAGCACTTATATTTGAAATGCCTATCGGCACCTATATTTGAAATGCCTATCGGCTTCTATATCTGAAATGCCTATCGGCACCTATTTTTAAAATACCAATCGGCAACTATATCTGAAATGCCTATCGGCACCTATATCTGAAATGCCTATCGGCATATATTTTTGAAATGCCTTTCGGAAACTACATCTGAAATGCCTATCTGCTCCTATATTTGAAATGCCTATCGGCAACCATATCTGAAATGCCTATCGACACCTATATTTGAAATACCTATGGGCTTCTATGTCTGAAATGCCTATCGGCACCTGTTTTTAAAATGCCAATCGGCAACTATATCTGAAATGCCTATCGGCACCTATATCCGAAATGCCTATCGGCATCAATTTTTGAAATGCCTATCAGAAACTACATCTAAAATGCCTATCAGCACCTATATTTGAAATGCCTATCGGCAACTATATCTGCAATGCCTATCGGCACCTAAATTTGAAATGCCTATCGGCACCTATTTTTAAAATGCCAATCGGCAACTATATCTGAAATGCCTATCGGCACCTATATCTGAAATGCCTATCGGCACCTATTTTTGAAATGCCTATCGGAAACTACATCTGAAATGCCTATCAGCACCTATATTTGAAATGCCTATCGGCAACCATATCTAAAATGCCTATCGACACCTATATTTGAAATACCTATCGGCTTGTATATCTGAAATGCCTATCGGTACCTATTTTTAAAATGCCTATCGGTACCTATTTTTAAAATGCCAATCGGCACCTATATCTGAAATGCCTATCGGCACCATTTTTTGAAATCCCTATCGGAAACTACATCCGGAATGCCTATCAGCACCTATATTTGAAATGCCTATCGGCAACCATATCTGGAATGCCTATCGGCACCTATATTTGAAATGCCTATCGGCTTCTATATCTGAAATGCCTATCGACACCAATTTTTGAAATGCCTATCGGAAACTACATCTGAAATGCCTATCAGCACCTATATTTGAAATGCCTATGGGCAACCATATCTGGAATGCTCATCGGCACCTATATTTGAAATGCCTATCGGCTTATATATCTGAAATGCCTATCGGCACCTATTTTTAAAATGCCAATCGGCAACTATATCTGAAATGCCTATCGGCACCTATATCTGAAATGCCTATCGGCACCTATTTTTGAAATGCCTATCGGAAACTACATCTGAAATGCCTATCAGCACCTATATTTGAAATGCTTATCGGCAACCATATCTGAAATGCCTATCGACACCTATATTTAAAATCCCTATCGGCTTCTATATCTGAAATGCCTATCGGCACCTTTTTTTAAAATGCCAATCGGCAACTATATCTGAAATGCCTATCGGCACCTATATCTGAAATGCCTATCGGCACCAATTTTTGAAATGCCTATCGGAAACTACATCTGAAATGCCTATCAGCACCTATATTTGAAATGCCTATCGGCAACCATATCTGGAATGCTCATCGGCACCTATATTTGAAATGCCTATCGGCTTATATATCTGAAATGCCTATCGGCACCTATTTTTAAAATGCCAATGGGCAACTATATCTGAAATGCCTATCGGCACCTATATCTGAAATGCCTATCGACACCTATTTTTGAAATGCCTATCGGAAACTACATCTGAAATGCCTATCAGCACCTATATTTAAAATGCCTATCGGCAATCATATCTGAAATGCCTATCGACACCTATATTTGAAATACCTATCGGCTTCTATATCTGAAATGCCTATCGGCACCTATTTTTAAAATGCCAATCGGCAACTATATCTGAAATGCCTATCGGCACCTATATCTGAAATGCCTATCGGCACCAATTTTTGAAATGCCTATCGGAAACTACATCTGAAATGCCTACAGCACCTATATTTGAAATGCCTATCGGCAACCATATCTGGAATGCCTCTATCGGCACCTATATTTGAAATGCCTATCGGCTTCTATATCTGAAATGCCTATCGGCACCTATTTTTAAAATGCCAATCGGCAACTATATCTGAAATGCCTATCGGGACCTATATCTGAAATGCCTATCGGCACCTATTTTTGAAATGCCTATCGGAAAGTACATCTGAAATGCCTATCAGCACCTATATTTGAAATGCCTATCGGCAACCATATCTGGAATGCCTATCGGCGCCTATATTTGAAATGCCTATCGGCTTCTATATCTGAAATACCTATCGGCGCCTATTTTTAAAATGCCAATCGGCTACTATATCTGAAATGCCTATTGGCACCTATTTTTGAAATGCCTATCTAAAACTACATCTGAAATGCCTATCAGCACCTATATTTGAAATGCCTATCGGAAACTACATCTGAAATGCCTATTAGCACCTATATTTGAAATGCCTATCGGCAACCATATCTGGAATGCCTATCGGCACCTATATTTGAAATGCCTATCGGCTTCTATATCTGAAATGCCTATCGGCACCTATTTTTAAAATGCCAATCGGCAACTATATCTGAAATGCCTATCGGCATCTATATCTGAAATGCCTATCGGCACCTATTTTTGAAATGCCTATCGGAAACTACATCTGAAATGCCTATCAGCACCTATATTTGAAATGCCTATCGGCAACCATATCTAAAATGCCTATCGACACCTATATTTGAAATACCTATCAACTTCTATATCTGAAATGCCTATCGGTACCTATTTTTAAAATGCCTATCGGTACCTATTTTAAAATGCCAATCGGCACCTATATCTGAAATGCCTATCGGCACCATTTTTTGAAATGCCTATCGGAAACTACATCCGGAATGCCTATCAGCACCTATATTTGAAATGCCTATCGGCAACCATATCTGGAATGCCTATCGGCACCTATATTTGAAATGCCTATAGGCTTCTATATCTGAAATGCCTATCGACACCAATTTTTGAAATGCCTATCGGAAACTACATCTGAAATGCCTATCAGCACCTATATTTGAAATGCCTATCGGCAACCATATCTTGAATGCTCATCGGCACCTATATTTGAAATGCCTATCGGCTTATATATCTGAAATGCCTATCGGCACCTATTTTTAAAATGCCAATCAGCAACTATATCTGAAATGCCTATCGGCACCTGTTTTTAAAATGCCAATCGGCAACTATATCTGAAATGCCTATCGGCACCTATATCCGAAATGCCTATCGGCATCAATTTTTGAAATGCCTATCAGAAACTACATCTAAAATGCCTATCAGCACCTATATTTGAAATGCCTATCGGCAACTATATCTGCAATGCCTATCGGCACCTAAATTTGAAATGCCTATCGGCACCTATTTTTAAAATGCCAATCGGCAACTATATCTGAAATGCCTATCGGCACCTATATCTGAAATGCCTATCGGCACCTATTTTTGAAATGCCTATCGGAAACTACATCTGAAATGCCTATCAGCACCTATATTTGAAATGCCTATCGGCAACCATATCTAAAATGCCTATCGACACCTATATTTGAAATACCTATCGGCTTGTATATCTGAAATGCCTATCGGTACCTATTTTTAAAATGCCTATCGGTACCTATTTTTAAAATGCCAATCGGCACCTATATCTGAAATGCCTATCGGCACCATTTTTTGAAATCCCTATCGGAAACTACATCCGGAATGCCTATCAGCACCTATATTTGAAATGCCTATCGGCAACCATATCTGGAATGCCTATCGGCACCTATATTTGAAATGCCTATCGGCTTCTATATCTGAAATGCCTATCGACACCAATTTTTGAAATGCCTATCGGAAACTACATCTGAAATGCCTATCAGCACCTATATTTGAAATGCCTATCGGCAACCATATCTGGAATGCTCATCGGCACCTATATTTGAAATGCCTATCGGCTTATATATCTGAAATGCCTATCGGCACCTATTTTTAAAATGCCAATCGGCAACTATATCTGAAATGCCTATCGGCACCTATATCTGAAATGCCTATCGGCACCTATTTTTGAAATGCCTATCGGAAACTACATCTGAAATGCCTATCAGCACCTATATTTGAAATGCTTATCGGCAACCATATCTGAAATGCCTATCGACACCTATATTTAAAATCCCTATCGGCTTCTATATCTGAAATGCCTATCGGCACCTTTTTTTAAAATGCCAATCGGCAACTATATCTGAAATGCCTATCGGCACCTATATCTGAAATGCCTATCGGCACCAATTTTTGAAATGCCTATCGGAAACTACATCTGAAATGCCTATCAGCACCTATATTTGAAATGCCTATCGGCAACCATATCTGGAATGCTCATCGGCACCTATATTTGAAATGCCTATCGGCTTATATATCTGAAATGCCTATCGGCACCTATTTTTAAAATGCCAATGGGCAACTATATCTGAAATGCCTATCGGCACCTATATCTGAAATGCCTATCGACACCTATTTTTGAAATGCCTATCGGAAACTACATCTGAAATGCCTATCAGCACCTATATTTAAAATGCCTATCGGCAATCATATCTGAAATGCCTATCGACAGCTATATTTGAAATACCTATCGGCTTCTATATCTGAAATGCCTATCGACACCTATTTTTAAAATGCCAATCGGCAACTATATCTGAAATGCCTATCGGCACCTATATCTGAAATGCCTATCGGCACCAATTTTTGAAATGCCTATCGGAAACTACATCTGAAATGCCTACAGCACCTATATTTGAAATGCCTATCGGCAACCATATCTGGAATGCCTATCGGCACCTATATTTGAAATGCCTATCGGCTTCTATATCTGAAATGCCTATCGGCACCTATTTTTAAAATGCCAATCGGCAACTATATCTGAAATGCCTATCGGGACCTATATCTGAAATGCCCATCGGCACCTATTTTTGAAATGCCTATCGGAAACTACATCTGAAATGCCTATCAGCACCTATATTTGAAATGCCTATCGGCAACCATATCTGGAATGCCTATCGGCGCCTATATTTGAAATGCCTATCGGCTTCTATATCTGAAATACCTATCGGCGCCTATTTTTAAAATGCCAATCGGCTACTATATCTGAAATGCCTATTGGCACCTATTTTTGAAATGCCTATCTAAAACTACATCTGAAATGCCTATCAGCACCTATATTTGAAATGCCTATCGGAAACTACATCTGAAATGCCTATTAGCACCTATATTTGAAATGCCTATCGGCAACCATATCTGGAATCCCTATCGGCACCTATATTTGAAATGCCTATCGGCTTCTATATCTGAAATGCCTATCGGCACCTATTTTTAAAATGCCAATCGGCAACTATATCTGAAATGCCTATCGGCATCTATATCTGAAATGCCTATCGGCACCTATTTTTGAAATGCCTATCTGAAACTACATCTGAAATGCCTATCAGCACCTATATTTGAAATGCCTATCGGCAACCATATCTAAAATGCCTATCGACACCTATATTTGAAATACCTATCAACTTCTATATCTGAAATGCCTATCGGTACCTATTTTTAAAATGCCTATCGGTACCTATTTTAAAATGCCAATCGGCACCTATATCTGAAATGCCTATCGGCACCATTTTTTGAAATGCCTATCAGAAACTACATCCGGAATGCCTATCAGCACCTATATTTGAAATGCCTATCGGCAACCATATCTGGAATGCCTATCGGCACCTATATTTGAAATGCCTATCGGCTTCTATATCTGAAATGCCTATCGACACCAATTTTTGAAATGCCTATCGGAAACTACATCTGAAATGCCTATCAGCACCTATATTTGAAATGCCTATCGGCAACCATATCTTGAATGCTCATCGGCACCTATATTTGAAATGCCTATCGGCTTATATATCTGAAATGCCTATCGGCACTTATTTTTAAAATGCCAATCAGCAACTATATCTGAAATGCCTATCGGCACCTTTATCTGAAATGCCTATCGGCACCTATATTTGAAATGCCTATCGGAAACTACATCTGAAATGCCTATCAGCACCTATATTTGAAATGCCTATCGGCAACCATATCTGGAATGCCTATCGGCACCTATATTTGAAATGCCTATCGGCTTCTATATCTGAAATGCCTATCGGCACCTATTTTTAAAATGCCAATCGGCAAATATATCTGAAATGACTATCGGCACCTATATCTGAAATGCCTATCGGCACCAATTTTTGAAATGCCTATCGGAAACTACATCTGAAATGCCTATCAGCACCTATATTTGAAATGCCTATCGGCAACCATATCTGGAATGCTTATCGGCACCTATATTTGAAATGCCTATCGGCTTATATATCTGAAATGCCTATCGGCACCTATTTTTAAAATGCCAATCGGCAACTATATCTGAATGCCTATCGGCACCTATATCTGAAATGCCTATCGGCACCTATTTTTGAAATGCCTATCGGAAACTACATTTGAAATGCCTATCAGCACCTATATTTGAAATGCCTATCGGCAATCATATCTGAAAAGCCTATCGACTCCTATATTTGAAATACCTATCGGCTTCTATATCTGAAATGCCTATCGGCACCTATTTTTAAAATGCCAATCGGCAACTATATCTGAAATGCCTATCGGCACCTATATCTGAAATGCCTATCGGCACCAATTTTTGAAATGCCTATCGGAAACTACATCTGAAATGCCTATCAGCACCTATACTTGAAATGCCTATCGGCACCATTTCTGGAATGCCTATCGGCACCTATATTTGAAATGCCTATCGGCTTCTATATCTGAAATGCCTATCGGCACCTATTTTTAAAATGCCAATCGGCAACTATATCTGAAATGCCTATCGGCACCTATATCTGAAATGCCTATCGGCACCTATTTTTGAAACGCCTATCGGAAACTACATCTGAAATGCCTATCAGCATCTATATTTGAAATGCCTATCGGCAACCATATCTGGAATTCCTATCGGCGCCTATATTTGAAATGCCTATCGGCTTCTATATCTGAAATACCTATCGGCGCCTATTTTTAAAATGCCAATCGGCAACTATATCTGAAGTGCCTATCGGCACCTATATCTGAAATGCCTATCGGCACCTATTTTTGAAATGCCTATCGAAAACTACATCTAAAATGCCTATCAGCACCTATATTTGAAATGCCTATCGGCAACCACATCAGAAATGCCTATCGGCACCTATATCTGAAATGTTTTTCGGCATTTATATCTGAAATGCCGGTCGACACCTATATTTGAAATGCCTATCGGCACATATATTTTAAATGCCTATCGGCAACTATATCTGATATGCCTATCGGCACCTATATCTGAAATGCCTATCGGCACCTATTTTTGAAATGCCTATCGTAAACTACATCTGAAATGCCTATCAGCACCTATATTTGAAATGCCTATCGGCAACTATATCTGAAATGCCTATCGACACCTACATTTGAAATACCTATCGGCTTCTATATCTGCAAAGCCTATCGGTACCTATTTTTAAAATGCCAATCGGTAACTATATCTGAAATGCTTATCGGCACCAATATCTGAAATGCCTATCGGCACCATTTTTTGAAATGCCTATCGGAAACTACATCCGGAATGCCTATCAGCACCTATATTTGAAATGCCTATCGGCAACCATATCTGGAATGCCTATCGGCACCTATATTTGAAATGCCTATCGGCTTCTATATCTGAAATGCCTATCGACACCAATTTTTGAAATGCCTATCGGAAACCACATCTGAAATGCCTATCAGCACCTATATTTGAAATGCCTATCGGCAACCATATCTGGAATGCTCATCGGCACCTATATTTGAAATGCCTATCGGCTTATATATCTGAAATGCCTATCGGCACCTATTTTTATAATGGCAATCGGCAACTATATCTAAAATGCGTATCGGCACCTATATCTGAAATGCCTATCGGCACCTATTTTTGAAATGCCTATCGGAAACTACATCTGAAATGCCTATCAGCACCTATATTTGAAATGCCTATCGGCAATCATATCTGAAATGCCTATCGACACCTATATTTGAAATACCTATCGGCTTCTATATCTGAAATGCCTATCGGCACCTATTTTTAAAATGCCAATCGGCAACTATATCTGAAATGCCTATCGGCACCTATATCTGAAATGCCTATCGGCACCAATTTTTGAAATGCCTATCGGAAACTACATCTGAAATGCCTATCAGCACCTATATTTGAAATGCCTATCGGCAACCATATCTGGAATGCTCATCGGCACCTATATTTGAAATGCCTATCGGCTTATATATCTGAAATGCCTATCGGCACCTATTTTTAAAATGCCAATCGGCAACTATATCTGAAATGCCTATCGGCACCTATATCTGAAATGCCTATCGGCACCAATTTTTGAAATGCCTATCGGAAACTACATCTGAAATGCCTATCAGCACCTATATTTGAAATGTCTATCGGCAACCACATCAGAAATGCCTATCGGCACCTATATCTGAAATGCCTTTCGGCATTTATATCTGAAATGCCGGTCGACACCTATATTTGAAATGCCTATCAAAACATATATTTTAAATGCCTATCGGCAACTATATCTGATATGCCTATCGGCACCTATATCTGAAATGCCTATCGGCACCTATTTTTGAAATGCCTATCGGAAACTACATCTAAAATGCCTATCCCACTGGGTTTAGGTTTAAAAAAAAAAAACAAAAAAAATGCCTATTGGCACCTATTTTTAAAATGCCAATCGGCAACTATATCTGAAATGCCTATCGGCACCTATATCTAAAATGCCTATCGGCACCAATTTTTGAAATGCCTATCGGAAACTACATCTGAAATGCCTATCAGCACCTATATTTGAAATGCCTATCGGCCACCATATCTGGAATGCCTATCGGCACCTATATTTGCTATGCCTATCGGCTTCTATATCTGAAATGCCTATCGGCACCTATTTTTAAAATGCCAATCGGCAACTATATCTGAAATGCCTATCGGCACCTATATCTGAAATGCCTATCGGCACCAATTTTTGAAATGCCTATCGGAAACTACATCTGAAATGCCTATCAGCACCTATATTTGAAATGCCTATCGGCAACCATATCTGGAATGCTCATCGGCACCTATATTAGAAATGCCTATCGGCTTATATATCTGAAATGCCTATCGGCACCTATTTTTAAAATGCCAATCGGCAACTATATCTGAAATGCCTATCGGCACCTATATCTGAAATGCCTACCGGCACCTATTTTTGAAATGCCTATCGGAAACTACATCTGAAATGCCTATCAGCACCTATATTTGAAATGCCTATCGACAACCATATCTGGAATGCTCATCGGCACCTATATTTGAAATGCCTATCGGCTTATATATCTGAAATGCCTATCGGCACCTATTTTTAATTTGGCAATCGGCAACTATATCTGAAATGCGTATCGGCACCTATATCTGAAATGCCTATCGGCACCTATTTTTGAAATGCCTATCGGAAACTACATCTGAAATGCCTATCAGCACCTATATTTGAAATGCTTATCGGCAACCATATCTGAAATGCCTATCGACACCTATATTTAAAATCCCTATCGGCTTCTATATCTGAAATGCCTATCGGCACCTATTTTTAAAATGCCAATCGGCAACTATATCTGAAATGCCTATCGGCACCTATATCTGAAATGCCTATCGGCACCAATTTTTGAAATGCCTATCGGAAACTACAATTGAATTGCCTATCAGCACCTATATTTGAAATGCCTATCGGCAACCATATCTGGAATGCTCATCGGCACCTATATTTGAAATGCCTATCGGCTTATATATCTGAAATGCCTATCGGCACCTATTTTTAAAATGCCAATCGGCAACTATATCTGAAATGCCTATCGGCACCTATATCTGAAATGCCTATCGGCACCTATTTTTGAAATGCCTATCGGAAACTACATCTGAAATGCCTATCAGCACCTATATTTGAAATGCCTATCGGCAATTATATCTGAAATGCCTATCGACACCTATATTTGAAATACCTATCGGCTTCTATATCTGAAATGCCAATCGGCACCTATATCTGAAATGCCTATCGGCACCAATTTTTGAAATGCCTATCGGAAACTACATCTGAAATACCTATCAGCACCTATATTTGAAATGCCTATCGGCAACCATATCTGAAATGCCTATCGGCACCTATATTTGCAATGCCTATCGGCTTCTATATCTGAAATGCCTATCGGCACCTATTTTTAAAATGCCAATCGGCAACTATATCTGAAATGCCTATCGGCACCTATATCTGAAATGCCTATCGGCACCAATTTTTGAAATGCCTATCGGAAACTACATCTGAAATGCCTATCAGCACCTATATTTGAAATGTCTATCGGCAACCACATCAGAAATGCCTATCGGCACCTATATCTGAAATGCCTTTCGGCATTTATATCTGAAATGCCGGTCGACACCTATATTTGAAATGCCTATCAAAACATATATTTTAAATGCCTATCGGCAACTATATCTGATATGCCTATCGGCACCTATATCTGAAATGCCTATCGGCACCTATTTTTGAAATGCCTATCGGAAACTACATCTAAAATGCCTATCCCACTAGGTTTAGGATTAAAAAAAAAAAAATGCCAATTTGCACCTATTTTTAAAATGCCAATCGGCAACTATCTTGAAATGCCTATCGGCACCTATATCTGAAATGCCTATCGGCACCAATTTTTGAAATGCCTATCGGAAACTACATCTGAAATGCCTATCAGCACCTATATTTGAAATGCCTATCGGCAACCATATCTGGAATGCCTATCAGCACCTATATTTGCAATGCCTATCGGCTTCTATATCTGAAATGCCTATCGGTACCTATTTTTAAAATGCCAATCGGCAACTATATCTGAAATGCCTATCGGCACCTATATCTGAAATGCCTATCGGCACCAAATTTTGAAATGCCTATCGGAAACTACATCTGAAATGCCTATCAGCACCTATATTTGAAATGCCTATCGGCAACCATATCTGGAATGCTCATCGGCACCTATATTTGAAATGCCTATCGGCTTATATATCTGAAATGCCTATCGGCACCTATTTTTAAAATGCCAATCGGCAACTATATCTGAATGCCTATCGGCACCTATATCTGAAATGCCTATCGGCACCTATTTTTGAAATGCCTATTGGAAAATACATCTGAAATGCCTATCAGCACCTATATTTGAAATGCCTATCGGCAATCATATCTGAAATGCCTATCGACTCCTATATTTGAAATACCTATCGGCTTCTATATCTGAAATGCCTGTCGGCACCTATTTTTAAAATGCCAATCGGCAACTATATCTGAAACGCCTATCGGCACCTATATCCGAAATGCCTATCGGCACCAATTTTTGAAATGCCTATCGGAAACTACATCTGAAATGCCTATCAGCACCTATATTTGAAATGCCTATCGGCACCCATTTCTGGAAAGCCTATCGGCACCTATATTTGAAATGCCTATCGGCTTCTATATCTGAAATGCCTATCGGCACCTATTTTTAAAATGCCAATCGGCAACTATATCTGAAATGCCTATCGGCACCTATATCTGAAATGCCTATCGGCACCTATTTTTGAAATGCCTATCGGAAACTACATCTGAAATGCCTATCAGCACCTATATTTGAAATGCCTATCGGCAACCATATCTGGAATGCCTATCGGCGCCTATATTTGAAATGCCTATCGGCTTCTATATCTGAAATCCCTATCGGCGCCTATTTTTAAAATGCCAATCGGCTACTATATCTGAAATGCCTATTGGCACCTATTTTTGAAATGCCTATCTAAAACTACATCTGAAATGCCTATCAGCACCTATATTTGAAATGCCTATCGGAAACTACATCTGAAATGCCTATTAGCACCTATATTTGAAATGCCTATCGGCAACCATATCTGGAATGCCTATCGGCACCTATTTTTAAAATGCCAATCGGCAACTATATCTGAAATGCCTATCGGCACCTATATCTGAAATGCCTATCGGCACCTATTTTTGAAATGCCTATCGGAAACTACATCTGAAATGCCTATCAGCACCTATATTTGAAATGCCTATCGGCACCCATTTCTGGAAAGCCTATCGGCACCTATATTTGAAATGCCTATCGGCTTCTATATCTGAAATGCCTATCGGCACCTATTTTTAAAATGCCAATCGGCAACTATATCTGAAATGCCTATCGGCATCTATATCTGAAATGCCTATCGGCACCTATTTTTGAAATGCCTATCGGAAACTACATCTGAAATGCCTATCAGCACCTATATTTGAAATGCCTATCGGCAACCATATCTAAAATGCCTATCGACACCTATATTTGAAATACCTATCAACTTCTATACCTGAAATGCCTATCGGTACCTATTTTTAAAATGCCTATCGGTACCTATTTTAAAATGCCAATCGGCACCTATATCTGAAATGCCTATCGGCACCATTTTTTGAAATGCCTATCGGAAACTACATCCGGAATGCCTATCAGCACCTATATTTGAAATGCCTATCGGCAACCATATCTGGAATGCCTATCGGCGCCTATATTTGAAATGCCTATCGGCTTCTATATTTGAAATGCCTATCGGCACCTATTTTTAAAATGCCAATCGGCATTTATATCCGAAGTGCCTATCGGCACCTATATCTGAGATGCCTATCGGCACCTATTTTTGAAATGCCTATCGAAAACTACATCTGAAATGCCTATCAGCACCTATATTTAAAATGCCTATCGGCAACCACATCAGAAATGCCTATCGGCACCTATATCTGAAATGCCTTTCAGCATTTATATCTGAAATGCCGATCGACACCTATATTTGAAATGCCTATCGGCACTTTTATTTTAAATGCCTATCGGCAACTATATCTGATAAGCCTATCGGCACCTATATCTGAAATGCCTATCGGCACCTATTTTTGAAATGCCAATCTTTGGGGTATATCTGAAATGCCTATCGGCACCTATATCTAAAATGCCTATCGGAACCTATTTTTGAAATGCCTATCGGAAACTACATCTGAAATGACTATCAGCACCTATATTTGAAATGCCTATCGGCAACCATATCTGAAATGCCTATCCACACCTATATTTGAAATACCTATCGGCTTCTATATCTAAAATGCCTATCGGCACCTATTTTTAAAATGCCAATCGGTAAGTATATCTGAAATGCCTATCGGCACCTATATCTAAAATGCCTAACGGAACCTATTTTTGAAATGCCTATCGGAAACTACATCTGAAATGACTATCAGCACCTATATTTGAAATGCCTATCGGCAACCATATCTGAAATGCCTATCCACACCTATATTTGAAATACCTATCGGCTTCTATATCTAAAATGCCTATCGGCACCTATTTTTAAAATGCCAATCGGTAAGTATATCTGAAATGCCTATCGGCACCTATATCTAAAATGCCTATCAAAACCTATTTTTAAAATGCCAATCGGCAACTATAACTGAAATGCCAATCGGCACCTATATCTGAAATGCCTATCGACACCTATTTTTAAAATGCCAATTGGCAACTATATCTGAAATGCCTATCGGCACCTATATCTGAAATGCCTATCGACACCTATTTTTAAAATGCCAATTGGCAACTATATCTGAAATGCCTATCGGCACCTATATCTGAAATGCCTATCGGTACCTATTTTTGAAATTTTTATCGGAAACTACATCTGAAATGAAAATCATCACCTATATTTGAAATGCCTATCGGCAACCATATCTGGAATGCCTATCGGCACCTATATTTTAAATGCCCATCGGCTTCTATATCTGAAATGCCTATCGGCACCTATTTTTAAATTGCCAATCGGCAACTATATCTGAAATGTCTATCGGCACCTATATCTGAAATGCCTATCGGCACCTATTTTTGAAATGCCTATCGGAAACTACATCTAAAATGCCTATCAGCACCTATATTTGAAATGCCTATCGGCAACCACGTCTGGAATGCCTATCGGCGCCTATATTTGAAATGCCTATCGGCTTCTATATCTGAAATACCTATTGGCGCCTATTTTTAAAATGCCAATCGGCAACTATATCTGAAGTGCCTATCGGCACCTATATCTGAAATGCCTATCGGCACTTATTTTTGAAATGCCCATCGAAAACTACATCTGAAATGCTTATCAGCACCTATATTTGAAATGCCTATCGGCAACCACATCAGAAATGCCTATCGGCACCTATATCTGAAATGCCTTTTGGCATTTATATCTGAAATGCCGGTCGACACCTATATTTGAAATGCCTATCGGCACATATATTTTAAATGCCAATCGGCAACTATATCTGATATGCCTATCGGCACCTATATCTGAAATGCCTATCGGCACCTATTTTTGAAATGCCTATCGGAAACTACATCTAAAATGCCTATCGGCACCTATGTTTAAAATGCGAATCGGTAAGTATATCTGAAATGCCTATCGGCACCTATTTTTAAAATGCCAATCGGCAACTATATCTGAAATGCCTATCGGCACCTATATCTGAAATGCCTATCGGTACCTATTTTTGAAATGCCTATCGGAAACTACATCTGAAATGATTATCAGCGCTTATATTTGATATGCCTATCGGCAACCATATCTGGAATGCCTATCGGCAACTATATTTGAAATGCCTATCGGCTTCTATATCTGAAATGCCTATCGGCACCTATTTTTAAAATACCAATCGGCAACTATATCTGAAATGCCTATCGGCACCTATATCTGAAATGCCTATTGGCATATATTTTTGAAATGCCTTTCGAAAACTACATCTGAAATGCCTATCTGCTCCTATATTTGAAATGCCTATCGGCAACCATATCTGAAATGCCTATCGACACCTATATTTGAAATACCTATCGGCTTCTATATCTGAAATGCCTATCGGCACCTGTTTTTAAAATGCCAATCGACAACTATATCTGAAATGCCTATCGGCACCTATATCCGAAATGCCTATCGGCATCAATTTTTGAAATGCCTATCGGAAACTACATCTAAAATGCCTATCAGCACCTATATTTGAAATGCCTATCGGCAACCATATCTGGAATGCCTATCGGCACCTATATTTGAAATGCCTATCGGCTTCTATATCTGAAATGCCTATCGGCACCTATTTTTAAAATGCCAATCGGCAACTATATCTGAAATGCCTATCGGCACCTATATCTGAAATGCCTATCGGCACCTGTTTTTGAAATGCCTATCGGAAACTACATCTGAAATGCCTATCAGCACCTATATTTGAAATGCTTATCGGCAACCATATCTGAAATGCCTATCGACACCTATATTTAAAATCCCTATCGGCTTCTATATCTGATATGCCTATCGGCACCTATTTTTAAAATGCCAATCGGCAACTATATCTGAAATGCCTATCGGCACCTATATCTGAAGTGCCTATCGGCACCAATTTTTGAAATGCCTATCGGAAACTACATCTGAAATGCCTATCAGCACCTATATTTGAAATGCCTATCGGCAACCATATCTGGAATGCTCATCGGCACCTATATTTGAAATGCCTATCGGCTTATATATCTGAAATGCCTATCGGCACCTATTTTTAAAATGCCAATCGGCAACTATATCTGAAATGCCTATCGGCACCTATATCTGAAATGCCTATCGGCACCTATTTTTGAAATGCCTATCGGAAACTACATCTGAAATGCCTATCAGCACCTATATTTGAAATGCCTATCGGCAACCATATCTGGAATGCCTATCGGCACCTATATTTGAAATGCCTATCGGCTTCTATATCTGAAATGCCTATCGGCACCTATTTTTAAAATGCCAATCGGCAACTATATCTGAAATGCCTATCGGCACCTATATCTGAAATGCCTATCGGCACCTATTTTTGAAATGCCTATCGGAAACTACATCTGAAATGCCTATCAGCACCTATATTTGAAATGCCTATTGGCATCAATTTTGAAATGCCTATCGGAAACTACATCTAAAATGCCTATTAGCACCTATATTTGAAATGCCTATCGGCAACCATATCTGGAATGCCTATCGGCACCTATATTTGAAATGCCTATCGGCTTTTATATCTGAAATGCCTATCGGCACCTATTTTTAAAATGCCAATCGGCAACTATATCTGAAATGCCTATCGGCACCTATATCTGAAATGCCTATCGGCACCTATTTTTGAAATGCCCATCGGAAACTACATCTGAAATGCCTATCAGCACCTATATTTGAAATGCTTATCGGCAACCATATCTGAAATGCCTATTGACACCTATATTTGAAATCCCTATCGGCTTCTATATCTGAAATGCCTATCGGCGCCTATTTTTAAAATGCCAATCGGCAACTATATCTGAAATGCCTATCGGCACCTATATCTGAAATGCCTATCGGCACCTATTTTTGAAATGCCTATCGGAAACTACATCTGAAATGCCTATCAGCACCTATATTTGAAATGCCTATCGGCAACCATATCTGGAATGCCTATCGGCGCCTATATTTGAAATGCCTATCGGCTTCTATATTTGAAATACCTATCGGCACCTATTTTTAAAATGCCAATCGGCATTTATATCCGAAGTGCCTATCGGCACCTATATCTGAGATGCCTATCGGCACCTATTTTTGAAATGCCTATCGAAAACTACATCTGAAATGCCTATCAGCACCTATATTTAAAATGCCTATCGGCAACCACATCAGAAATGCCTATCGGCACCTATATCTGAAATGCCTTTCAGCATTTATATCTGAAATGCCGATCGACACCTATATTTGAAATGCCTATCGGCACTTTTATTTTAAATGCCTATCGGCAACTATATCTGATAAGCCTATCGGCACCTATATCTGAAATGCCTATCGGCACCTATTTTTGAAATGCCTATCGGAAACTACATCTGAAATGCCTATCAGCACCTATATTTGAAATGCCTATCGGCAATCATATCTGAAATGCCTATCGACTCCTATATTTGAAATACCTATCGGCTTCTATATCTGAAATGCCTATCGGCACCTATTTTTAAAATGCCATTCGGCAAACTATATCTGAAATGCCTATCGGCACCTATATCTGAAATGCCTATCGGCACCTATTTTTGAAATGCCTATCGGAAACTACATCTGAAATGCCTATCAGCACCTATATTTGAAATGCCTATCGGCAACCATATCTGGAATGCTCATCGGCACCTATATTTGAAATGCCTATCGGCTTATATATCTGAAATGCCTATCGGCACCTATTTTTAAAATGCCAATCGGCAACTATATCTGAAATGCCTATCGGCACCTATATCTGAAATGCCTATCGGCACCTATTTTTGAAATGCCTATCGGAAACTACATCTGAAATGCCTATCAGCACCTATATTTGAAATGCCTATCGGCAACCATATCTGGAATGCCTATCGGCACCTATATTTGAAATGCCTATCGGCTTCTATATCTGAAATGCCTATCGGCACCTATTTTTAAAATGCCAATCGGCAACTATATCTGAAATGCCTATCGGCACCTATATCTGAAATGCCTATCGGCACCTATTTTTGAAATGCCTATCGGAAACTACATCTGAAATGCCTATCAGCACCTATATTTGAAATGCCTATCGGCAACCATATCTGGAACGCCTATCGGCGCCTATATTTGAAATGCCTATCGGATTCTATATCTGAAATACCTATCGGCGCATATTTTTAAAATGCCAATCGGCAACTATATCTGAAGTGCCTATCGGCACCTATATCTGAAATGCCTATCGGCATCTATTTTTGAAATGCCTATCGAAAACTACATCTGAAATGCCTATCAGCACCTATATTTGAAATGCCTATCGGCAACCACGTCAGAAATGCCTATCGGCACCTATATCTGAAATGCCTTTCGGCATTTATATCTGAAATGCCGGTCGACACCTATATTTAAAATGCCTATCGGCACATATATTTTAAATGCCTGTCGGCAACTATATCTGATATGCCTATCGGCACCTATATCTGAAATGCCTATCGGCAACTTTTTTTGAAATGCCTATCGGAAACTACATCTAAAATGCCTATCGGCACCTATTTTTAAAATGCCAATCGGTAAGTATATCTGAAATGCCTATCGGCACCTATATCTGAAATGCCTATCGGAACCTATTTTTGAAATGCCTATCGGAAACTACATCTGAAATGACTATCAGCACCTATATTTGAAATGCCTATCGGCAACCATATCTGAAATGCCTATCCACACCTATATTTGAAATACCTATCGGCTTCTATATCTGAAATGCCTATCGGCACCTATTTTTAAAATGCCAATCGGCAACTATATCTGAAATGCCTATCGGCACCTATTTTTAAAATGCCTATCGGAAAATACATCTGAAATGCCTATCAGCACCTTTATTTGAAATGCTTATCGGCAACCATATCTGAAATAGCTATCGACACCTATATTTGAAATCCCTATCGGCTTCTATATCTGAAATGCCTATCGGCACCTATTTTTAAAATGCCAATCGGCAACTATAATTGAAATGCCAATCGGCACCTATATCTGAAATGCCTATCGGCACCTATTTTAGAAATGCCTATCGGAAACTACATCTGAAATGCCTATCAGCACCTATATTTGAAATGCCTATCGGCAACCATATCTGGAATGTCTATCGGCGCCTATATTTGAAATGCCTATCGGCTTCTATAGCTAAAATGCCTATCGGCACCTATTTTTAAAATGCCAATCGGCAACTATATCTGAAGTGCCTATCGGCACCTATATCGCAAATGCCTATCGGCACCTATTTTTGGAATGCCTATCGAAAACTACATCTGAAATGCCTATCAGCATTTATATTTGAAATGCCTATCGGCAACCACATCAGAAATGCCTATCGGCACCTATATCTGAAATGCCCTACGGCATTTATATCTGAAATGCCGATCGACACCTATATTTGAAATGCCTATCGGCACCTATATTTTTAATGCCTATCGGCAACTATATCTGATATGCCTATCGGCACCTATATCTGAAATGCCTATCGGCACCTATTTTTGAAATGCCTATCGGAAACTACATCTAAAATGCCTATCGGCACCTATTTTTAAAATGCCAATCGGAGTGTATATCTGAAATGCCTATCGGCACCTATAATTCAAATGCCTATCGGAACCTATTTTTGAAATGCCTATCGGAAACAACATTTGAAATGCCTATCAGCACCTATATTTGAAATGCCTATCGGCAGCAATATCTGGATTGCCTATCGGCACCTATATTTGAAATGCTTATCGGGTTTTATATCTGAAATGCCTATCGACACCTATTTTTAAAATGCCAATTGGCAACTATATCAGAAATGCCTATCGGCACCTATATCTGAAATGCCTATCGGTACCTATTTTTGAAATGCCTATCGGAAACTACATCTGAAATGATTATTAGCACTTATATTTGAAATGCCTATCGGCACCTATATTTGAAATGCCTATCGGCTTCTATATCTGAAATGCCTATCGGCACCTATTTTTAAAATACCAATCGGCAACTATATCTGAAATGCCTATCGGCACCTATATCTGAAATGCCTATCGCCATATATTTTTGAAATGCCTTTCGGAAACTACATCTGAAATGCCTATCTGCTCCTATATTTGAAATGCCTATCGGCAACCATATCTGAAATGCCTATCGACACCTATATTTGAAATACCTATGGGCTTCTATATCTGAAATGCCTATCGGCACCTGTTTTTAAAATGCCAATCGGCAACTATATCTGAAATGCCTATCGGCACCTATATCCGAAATGCCTATCGGCATCAATTTTTGAAATGCCTATCATAAACTACATCTAAAATGCCTATCAGCACCTATATTTGAAATGCCTATCGGCAACTATATCTGCAATGCCTATCGGCACCTAAATTTGAAATGCCTATCGGCACCTATTTTTAAAATGCCAATCGGCAACTATATCTGAAATGCCTATCGGCACCTATATCTGAAATGCCTATCGGCACCTATTTTTGAAATGCCTATCGGAAACTACATCTGAAATGCCTATCAGCACCTATATTTGAAATGCCTATCGGCAACCATATCTAAAATGCCTATCGACACCTATATTTGAAATACCTATCGGCTTGTATATCTGAAATGCCTATCGGTACCTATTTTTAAAATGCCTATCGGTACCTATTTTTAAAATGCCAATCGGCACCTATATCTGAAATGCCTATCGGCACCATTTTTTGAAATCCCTATCGGAAACTACATCCGGAATGCCTATCAGCACCTATATTTGAAATGCCTATCGGCAACCATATCTGGAATGCCTATCGGCACCTATATTTGAAATGCCTATCGGCTTCTATATCTGAAATGCCTATCGACACCAATTTTTGAAATGCCTATCGGAAACTACATCTGAAATGCCTATCAGCACCTATATTTGAAATGCCTATCGGCAACCATATCTGGAATGCTCATCGGCACCTATATTTGAAATGCCTATCGGCTTATATATCTGAAATGCCTATCGGCACCTATTTTTAAAATGCCAATCGGCAACTATATCTGAAATGCCTATCGGCACCTATATCTGAAATGCCTATCGGCACCTATTTTTGAAATGCCTATCGGAAACTACATCTGAAATGCCTATCAGCACCTATATTTGAAATGCTTATCGGCAACCATATCTGAAATGCCTATCGACACCTATATTTAAAATCCCTATCGGCTTCTATATCTGAAATGCCTATCGGCACCTTTTTTTAAAATGCCAATCGGCAACTATATCTGAAATGCCTATCGGCACCTATATCTGAAATGCCTATCGGCACCAATTTTTGAAATGCCTATCGGAAACTACATCTGAAATGCCTATCAGCACCTATATTTGAAATGCCTATCGGCAACCATATCTGGAATGCTCATCGGCACCTATATTTGAAATGCCTATCGGCTTATATATCTGAAATGCCTATCGGCACCTATTTTTAAAATGCCAATGGGCAACTATATCTGAAATGCCTATCGGCACCTATATCTGAAATGCCTATCGACACCTATTTTTGAAATGCCTATCGGAAACTACATCTGAAATGCCTATCAGCACCTATATTTAAAATGCCTATCGGCAATCATATCTGAAATGCCTATCGACACCTATATTTGAAATACCTATCGGCTTCTATATCTGAAATGCCTATCGACACCTATTTTTAAAATGCCAATCGGCAACTATATCTGAAATGCCTATCGGCACCTATATCTGAAATGCCTATCGGCACCAATTTTTGAAATGCCTATCGGAAACTACATCTGAAATGCCTACAGCACCTATATTTGAAATGCCTATCGGCAACCATATCTGGAATGCCTATCGGCACCTATATTTGAAATGCCTATCGGCTTCTATATCTGAAATGCCTATCGGCACCTATTTTTAAAATGCCAATCGGCAACTATATCTGATATGCCTATCGGGACCTATATCTGAAATGCCTATCGGCACCTATTTTTGAAATGCCTATCGGAAACTACATCTGAAATGCCTATCAGCACCTATATTTGAAATGCCTATCGGCAACCATATCTGGAATGCCTATCGGCGCCTATATTTGAAATGCCTATCGGCTTCTATATCTGAAATACCTATCGGCGCCTATTTTTAAAATGCCAATCGGCTACTATATCTGAAATGCCTATTGGCACCTATTTTTG
This sequence comes from Venustoraphidia nigricollis, assembly GCA_034508555.1. Classification (NCBI taxonomy): domain Eukaryota; kingdom Metazoa; phylum Arthropoda; class Insecta; order Raphidioptera; family Raphidiidae; genus Venustoraphidia; species Venustoraphidia nigricollis. The sequence goes on along the minus strand of JAVRKA010000225.1, from coordinate 223,344 downwards.
AAATGCCTATCTAAAACTACATCTGAAATGCCTATCAGCACCTATATTTGAAATGCCTATCGGAAACTACATCTGAAATGCCTATTAGCACCTATATTTGAAATGCCTATCGGCAACCATATCTGGAATGCCTATCGGCACCTATATTTGAAATGCCTATCGGCTTCTATATCTGAAATGCCTATCGGCACCTATTTTTAAAATGCCAATCGGCAACTATATCTGAAATGCCTATCGGCATCTATATCTGAAATGCCTATCGGCACCTATTTTTGAAATGCCTATCGGAAACTACATCTGAAATGCCTATCAGCACCTATATTTGAAATGCCTATCGGCAACCATATCTAAAATGCCTATCGACACCTATATTTGAAATACCTATCAACTTCTATATCTGAAATGCCTATCGGTACCTATTTTTAAAATGCCTATCGGTACCTATTTTAAAATGCCAATCGGCACCTATATCTGAAATGCCTATCGGCACCATTTTTTGAAATGCCTATCGGAAACTACATCCGGAATGCCTATCAGCACCTATATTTGAAATGCCTATCGGCAACCATATCTGGAATGCCTATCGGCACCTATATTTGAAATGCCTATCGGCTTCTATATCTGAAATGCCTATCGACACCAATTTTTGAAATGCCTATCGGAAACTACATCTGAAATGCCTATCAGCACCTATATTTGAAATGCCTATCGGCAACCATATCTTGAATGCTCATCGGCACCTATATTTGAAATGCCTATCGGCTTATATATCTGAAATGCCTATCGGCACCTATTTTTAAAATGCCAATCAGCAACTATATCTGAAATGCCTATCGGCACCTTTATCTGAAATGCCTATCGGCACCTATATTTGAAATGCCTATCGGAAACTACATCTGAAATGCCTATCAGCACCTATATTTGAAATGCCTATCGGCAACCATATCTGGAATGCCTATCGGCACCTATATTTGAAATGCCTATCGGCTTCTATATCTGAAATGCCTATCGGCACCTATTTTTAAAATGCCAATCGGCAAATATATCTGAAATGACTATCGGCACCTATATCTGAAATGCCTATCGGCACCAATTTTTGAAATGCCTATCGGAAACTACATCTGAAATGCCTATCAGCACCTATATTTGAAATGCCTATCGGCAACCATATCTGAAATGCTTATCGGCACCTATATTTGAAATGCCTATCGGCTTATATATCTGAAATGCCTATCGGCACCTATTTTTAAAATGCCAATCGGCAACTATATCTGAATGCCTATCGGCACCTATATCTGAAATGCCTATCGGCACCTATTTTTGAAATGCCTATCGGAAACTACATTTGAAATGCCTATCAGCACCTATATTTGAAATGCCTATCGGCAATCATATCTGAAAAGCCTATCGACTCCTATATTTGAAATACCTATCGGCTTCTATATCTGAAATGCCTATCGGCACCTATTTTTAAAATGCCAATCGGCAACTATATCTGAAATGCCTATCGGCACCTATATCTGAAATGCCTATCGGCACCAATTTTTGAAATGCCTATCGGAAACTACATCTGAAATGCCTATCAGCACCTATACTTGAAATGCCTATCGGCAACCATTTCTGGAATGCCTATCGGCACCTATATTTGAAATGCCTATCGGCTTCTATATCTGAAATGCCTATCGGCACCTATTTTTAAAATGCCAATCGGCAACTATATCTGAAATGCCTATCGGCACCTATATCTGAAATGCCTATCGGCACCTATTTTTGAAACGCCTATCGGAAACTACATTTGAAATGCCTATCAGCATCTATATTTGAAATGCCTATCGGCAACCATATCTGGAATTCCTATCGGCGCCTATATTTGAAATGCCTATCGGCTTCTATATCTGAAATACCTATCGGCGCCTATTTTTAAAATGCCAATCGGCAACTATATCTGAAGTGCCTATCGGCACCTATATCTGAAATGCCTATCGGCACCTATTTTTGAAATGCCTATCGAAAACTACATCTAAAATGCCTATCAGCATCTATATTTGAAATGCCTATCGGCAACCACATCAGAAATGCCTATCGGCACCTATATCTGAAATGTTTTTCGGCATTTATATCTGAAATGCCGGTCGACACCTATATTTGAAATGCCTATCGGCACATATATTTTAAATGCCTATCGGCAACTATATCTGATATGCCTATCGGCACCTATATCTGAAATGCCTATCGGCACCTATTTTTGAAATGCCTATCGTAAACTACATCTGAAATGCCTATCAGCACCTATATTTGAAATGCCTATCGGCAACTATATCTGAAATGCCTATCGACACCTACATTTGAAATACCTATCGGCTTCTATATCTGCAAAGCCTATCGGTACCTATTTTTAAAATGCCAATCGGTAACTATATCTGAAATGCTTATCGGCACCAATATCTGAAATGCCTATCGGCACCATTTTTTGAAATGCCTATCGGAAACTACATCCGGAATGCCTATCAGCACCTATATTTGAAATGCCTATCGGCAACCATATCTGGAATGCCTATCGGCACCTATATTTGAAATGCCTATCGGCTTCTATATCTGAAATGCCTATCGACACCAATTTTTGAAATGCCTATCGGAAACCACATCTGAAATGCCTATCAGCACCTATATTTGAAATGCCTATCGGCAACCATATCTGGAATGCTCATCGGCACCTATATTTGAAATGCCTATCGGCTTATATATCTGAAATGCCTATCGGCACCTATTTTTATAATGGCAATCGGCAACTATATCTAAAATGCGTATCGGCACCTATATCTGAAATGCCTATCGGCACCTATTTTTGAAATGCCTATCGGAAACTACATCTGAAATGCCTATCAGCACCTATATTTGAAATGCCTATCGGCAATCATATCTGAAATGCCTATCGACACCTATATTTGAAATACCTATCGGCTTCTATATCTGAAATGCCTATCGGCACCTATTTTTAAAATGCCAATCGGCAACTATATCTGAAATGCCTATCGGCACCTATATCTGAAATGCCTATCGGCACCAATTTTTGAAATGCCTATCGGAAACTACATCTGAAATGCCTATCAGCACCTATATTTGAAATGCTTATCGGCAACCATATCTGAAATGCCTATCGACACCTATATTTAAAATCCCTATCGGCTTCTATATCTGAAATGCCTATCGGCACCTATTTTTAAAATGCCAATCGGCAACTATATCTGAAATGCCTATCGGCACCTATATCTGAAATGCCTATCGGCACCTATTTTTGAAATGCCTATCAGAAACTACATCTGAAATGCCTATCAGCACCTATATTTGAAATGCCTATCGGCAATCGTATCTGAAATGCCTATCGACACCTATATTTGAAATACCTATCGGCTTCTATATCTGAAATGCCTATCGGCACCTATTTTTAAAATGCCAATCGGCAACTATATCTGAAATGCCTATCGGCACCTATATCTGAAATGCCTATCGGCACCAATTTTTGAAATGCCTATCGGAAACTACATCTGAAATGCCTATCAGCACCTATATTTGAAATGCCTATCGGCAACCATATCTGGACTGCCTATCGGCACCTATATTTGCAATGCCTATCGGCTTCTATATCTGAAATGCCTATCGGCACCTATTTTTAAAATGCCAATCGGCAACTATATTTGAAATGCCTATCGGCACCTATATCTGAAATGCCTATCGGCACCAATTTTTGAAATGCCTATCGGAAACTACATCTGAAATGCCTATCAGCACCTATATTTGAAATGTCTATCGGCAACCACATCAGAAATGCCTATCGGCACCTATATCTGAAATGCCTTTCGGCATTTATATCTGAAATGCCGGTCGACACCTATATTTGAAATGCCTATCAAAACATATATTTTAAATGCCTATCGGCAACTATATCTGATATGCCTATCGGCACCTATATCTGAAATGCCTATCGGCACCTATTTTTGAAATGCCTATCGGAAACTACATCTAAAATGCCTATCCCACTGGGTTTAGGTTTAAAAAAAAAAAACAAAAAAAATGCCTATTGGCACCTATTTTTAAAATGCCAATCGGCAACTATATCTGAAATGCCTATCGGCACCTATATCTAAAATGCCTATCGGCACCAATTTTTGAAATGGCTAGCGGAAACTACATCTGAAATGCCTATCAGCACCTATATTTGAAATGCCTATCGGCAACCATATCTGGAATGCCTATCGGCACCTATATTTGCTATGCCTATCGGCTTCTATATCTGAAATGCCTATCGGCACCTATTTTTAAAATGCCAATCGGCAACTATATCTGAAATGCCTATCGGCACCTATATCTGAAATGCCTATCGGCACCAATTTTTGAAATGCCTATCGGAAACTACATCTGAAATGCCTATCAGCACCTATATTTGAAATGCCTATCGGCAACCATATCTGGAATGCTCATCGGCACCTATATTAGAAATGCCTATCGGCTTATATATCTGAAATGCCTATCGGCACCTATTTTTAAAATGCCAATCGGCAACTATATCTGAAATGCCTATCGGCACCTATATCTGAAATGCCTACCGGCACCTATTTTTGAAATGCCTATCGGAAACTACATCTGAAATGCCTATCAGCACCTATATTTGAAATGCCTATCGGCAACCATATCTGGAATGCTCATCGGCACCTATATTTGAAATGCCTATCGGCTTATATATCTGAAATGCCTATCGGCACCTATTTTTAAAATGGCAATCGGCAACTATATCTGAAATGCGTATCGGCACCTATATCTGAAATGCCTTTCGGCACCTATTTTTGAAATGCCTATCGGAAACTACATCTGAAATGCCTATCAGCACCTATATTTGAAATGCTTATCGGCAACCATATCTGAAATGCCTATCGACACCTATATTTAAAATCCCTATCGGCTTCTATATCTGAAATGCCTATCGGCACCTATTTTTAAAATGCCAATCGGCAACTATATCTGAAATGCCTATCGGCACCTATATCTGAAATGCCTATCGGCACCAATTTTTGAAATGCCTATCGGAAACTACAATTGAATTGCCTATCAGCACCTATATTTGAAATGCCTATCGGCAACCATATCTGGAATGCTCATCGGCACCTATATTTGAAATGCCTATCGGCTTATATATCTGAATTGCCTATCGGCACCTATTTTTAAAATGCCAATCGGCAACTATATCTGAAATGCCTATCGGCACCTATATCTGAAATGCCTATCGGCACCTATTTTTGAAATGCCTATCGGAAACTACATCTGAAATGCCTATCAGCACCTATATTTGAAATGCCTATCGGCAATTATATCTGAAATGCCTATCGACACCTATATTTGAAATACCTATCGGCTTCTATATCTGAAATGCCTACCGGCACCTATTTTTAAAATGCTATTCGGCAACTATATCTGAAATGCCTATCGGCACCTATATCTGAAATGCCTATCGGCACCAATTTTTGAAATGCCTATCGGAAACTACATCTGAAATGCCTATCAGCACCTATATTTGAAATGTCTATCGGCAACCACATCAGAAATGCCTATCGGCACCTATATCTGAAATGCCTTTCGGCATTTATATCTGAAATGCCGGTCGACACCTATATTTGAAATGCCTATCAAAACATATATTTTAAATGCCTATCGGCAACTATATCTGGTATGCCTATCGGCACCTATATCTGAAATGCCTATCGGCACCTATTTTTGAAATGCCTATCGGAAACTACATCTAAAATGCCTATCCCACTAGGTTTAGGATTAAAAAAAAAAAAAAATGCCAATTTGCACCTATTTTTAAAATGCCAATCGGCAACTATATCTGAAATGCCTATCGGCACCTATATCTGAAATGCCTATCGGCACCAATTTTTGAAATTCCTATCGGAAACTACATCTGAAATGCCTATCAGCACCTATATTTGAAATGCCTATCGGCAACCATATCTGGAATGCCTATCAGCACCTATATTTGCAATGCCTATCGGCTTCTATATCTGAAATGCCTATCGGCACCTATTTTTAAAATGCCAATCGGCAACTATATCTGAAATGCCTATCGGCACCTATATCTGAAATGCCTATCGGCACCAATTTTTGAAATGCCTATCGGAAACTACATCTGAAATGCCTATCAGCACCTATATTTGAAATGCCTATCGGCAACCATATCTGGAATGCTCATCGGCACCTATATTTGAAATGCCTATCGGCTTATATATCTGAAATGCCTATCGGCACCTATTTTTAAAATGCCAATCGGCAACTATATCTGAATGCCTATCGGCACCTATATCTGAAATGCCTATCGGCACCTATTTTTGAAATGCCTATTGGAAAATACATCTGAAATGCCTATCAGCACCTATATTTGAAATGCCTATCGGCAATCATATCTGAAATGCCTATCGACTCCTATATTTGAAATACCTATCGGCTTCTATATCTGAAATGCCTATCGGCACCTATTTTTAAAATGCCAATCGGCAACTATATCTGAAATGCCTATCAGCACTTATATTTGAAATGCCTATCGGCAACCATATCTGGAATGCCTATCGGCACCTATATCTGAAATGCCTATCGGCACTTATTTTTAAAATGCCAATCGGCAACTATATCTGAAATGCCTATCGGCACCTATATCTGAAATGCCTTTCGGCATTTATATCTGAAATGCCGGTCGACACCTATATTTGAAATGCCTATCGGCACATATATTTTAAATGCCTATCGGCAACTATATCTGATATGCCTATCGGCACCTATATCTGAAATGCCTATCGGCACCTATTTTTGAAATGCCTATCGGAAACTACATCTAAAATGCCTATCGGCACCTATTTTTAAAATGCCAGTCGGTAAGTATATCTGAAATGCCTATCGGCACCTATATCTGAAATGCCTATCGGAACCTATTTTTGAAATGCCTATCAGAAACTACATCTGAAATGACTATCAGCACCTATATTGGAAATGCCTATCGGCAACCATATCTGAAATGCCTATCCACACCTATATTTGAAATACCTATCGGCTTCTATATCTGAAATGCCTATCGGCACCTATTTTTAAAATGCCAATCGGCAACTATATCTGAAATGCCTATCGGCACCTATATCTGAAATGCCTATCGGTACCTATTTTTGAAATGCCTATCGGAAACTACATCTAAAATGTCTATCAGCGCTTATATTTGATATGCCTATCGGCAACCATATCTGGAATGCCTATCGGCAACTATATTTGAAATGCCTATCGGCTTCTATATCTGAAATGCCTATCGGCACCTATTTTTAAAATACCAATCGGCAACTATATCTGAAATGCCTATCGGCACCTATATCTGAAATGCCTATCGGCATATATTTTTAAAATGCCTTTCGGAAACTACATCTGAAATGCCTATCTGCTCCTATATTTGAAATGCCTATCGGCAACCATATCTGAAATGCCTATCGACACCTATATTTGAAATACCTATCGGCTTCTATATCTGAAATGCCTATCGGCACCTGTTTTTAAAATGCCAATCGGCAACTATATCTGAAATTCCTATCGGCACCTATCTCCGAAATGCCTATCGGCATCAATTTTTGAAATGCCTATCGGAAACTACATCTAAAATGTCTATCAGCACCTATATTTGAAATGCCTATCGGCAACCATATCTGGAATGCCTATCGGCACCTATATTTGAAATGCCTATCGGCTTCTATATCTGAAATGCCTATCGGCACCTATTTTTAAAATGCCAATCGGCAACTATATCTGAAATACCTATCGGCACCTATATCTGAAATGCCCATCGGCACCTATTTTTGAAATGCCTATCGGAAACTACATCTGAAATGCCTATCAGCACCTATATTTGAAATGCTTATCGGCAACCATATCTGAAATGCCTATCGACACCTATATTTGAAATCCCTATCGGCTTCTATATCTGAAATGCCTATCTGCACCTATTTTTAAAATGTCAATCGGCAACTATATCTGAAATGCCTATCGGCACCTATATCTGAAATGCCTATCGGCACCTATTTTTGGAATGCCTATCGGAAACTACATCTGAAATGCCTATCAGCACCTATATCTGAAATGCCTATCGGCACCTATATCCGAAATGCCTATCGGCATCAATTTTTGAAATGCCTATCGGAAACTACATCTAAAATGCCTATCAGCACCTATATTTGAAATGCCTATCGGCAACCATATCTGGAATGCCTATCGGCACCTATATTTGAAATGCCTATCGGCTTCTATATCTGAAATGCCTATCGGCACCTATTTTTAAAATGCCAATCGGCAACTATATCTGAAATGCCTATCGGCACCTATATCTGAAATGCCTATCATAACCTATTTTTGAAATTCCAATCTTTAAGTATATCTGAAATACCTATCGGCACCTATATCTAAAATGCCTATCGGAACCTATTTTTGAAATGCCTATCGGAAACAACATCTGAAATGACTATCAGCACCTATATTTGAAATGCCTATCGGCAACCATATCTGAAATGCCTATCCACACCTATATTTGAAATACCTGTCGGCTTCTATATCTAAAATGCCTATCGGCACGTATTTTTAAAATGCCAATCGGTAAGTATATCTGAAACTCCTATCGGCACCTATATCTAAAATGCCTATCGGAACCTATTTTTGAAATGCCTATCGGAAACTACATCTGAAATGACTATCAGCACCTATATTTGAAATGCCTATCGGCAACCATATCTGAAATGCCTATCCACACCTATATTTGAAATACCTATCGGCTTCTATATCTAAAATGCCTATCGCCACCTATTTTTAAAATGCCAATCGGCAACTACATCTGAAATGCCTATCGGCTTATATATCTGAAATGCCTATCGGCACCTATTTTTAAAATGCCAATCGGCAATTATATCTGAAATGCCAATCGGCCCCTATATCTGAAATGCCTATCGACACCTATTTTTAAAATGCCAATTGGCAACTATGTCTGAAATGCCTATCGGCACCTATATCTGAAATGCCTATCGACACCTATTTTTAAAATGCCAATTGGCAACTATATCTGAAATGCCTATCGGCACCTATATCTGAAATGCCTATCGGTACCTATTTTTGAAATGCCTATCGGAAACTACATCTGAAATGATTATCAGCACTTATATTTGAAATGCCTATCGGCAACCATATCTGGAATGCCTATCGGCACCTATATTTGAAATGCCTATCGGCTTCTATATCTGAAATGCCTATCGGCACCTTTTTTTAAAATACCAATCGGCAACTATATCTGAAATGCCTATCGGCACCTATATCTGAAATGCCTATCGGCACCTATCTTTGAAATGCCTATCAGAAACTACATCTGAAATGCCTATTAGCACCTATATTTGAAATGCCTGTCGGCAATCATATCTGAAATGCCTATCGACACCTATATTTGAAATACCTATCGGCTTCTATATCTGAAATGACTAGCGGCACCTATTTTTAAAATGCCAATCGGCAACTATATCTGAAATGCCTATCGGCACCTATATCTGAAATGCCTATCGGCACCAGTTTTTGAAATGCCTATCGGAAACTACATCTGAAATTCCTATCAGCACCTATATTTGAAATGCCTATCGGCAACCATATCTGGAATGCCTATCGGCACCTATATTTGAAATGCCTATCGGCTTCTATATCTGAAATGCCTATCGGCACCTATTTTTAAAATGCCAATCGGCAACTATATCTGAAATGCCTATCGGCACCTATTTTTAAAATGCCAATCGGCAACTATATCTGAAATGCCAATCGGCACCTATATCTGAAATGCCTATCGGCACCTATTTTTGAAATGCCTATCGGAAACTACATCTGAAATGCCTATCAGCACCTATATTTGAAATGCCTATCGGCAACTATATCTGGAATGCCTATCGGCACCTATATTTGAAATGCCTATCGGCTTCTATATCTGAAATGCCTATCGGCACCTATTTTTAAAATGCCAATCGGCAACTAACTTTTGAAATGCCTATCGGAAACTCCATCTGAAATGCCTATCAGCACCGATATTTGAAATGCCTATCGGCAACCATATCTGGAATGCCTATCGGCACCTATATTTGAAATGCCTATCGGGTTCTATATCTGAAATGCCTATCGACACCTATTTTTTAAATGCCAATTGGCAACTATATCTGAAATGCCTATCGGCACCTATATCTGAAATGCCTATCGGTACCTATTTTTGAAATGCCTATCGGAAACTACATCTGAAATGATTATTGATGTGTTTATTGTTTGACGGTTAGTACAAGACTGACTTACAATATATAAATTTAGTTTCAATTCATAGCAAATTATACAAGATAATTATATAATACTTATCACTCCCTTCGACTTAAATTAAAAATACATACATTTTACAAAAAAAAAACATACAATTATACATATTTATTTATAAATTTTAAAAATAAGGGTACGTCAGCCGATTAGGGGGCTTTTTTGAACGCTCTGACCGGCGCACTCCTTCGGTAGGTGTATCATTTGGAATTAATTCAACTGAGGAGGAATCTGGGATAACATGAAATTTATCTGGTTCTTTAAATTTCTTCAATTGCTGTTGGTGTGTTAATCTGACAGTTCCGTTAATCTCGATTAGATATGTTATGGGACTGTTTCTTTTAATAATTTTAGCTGGTATCCATTTAACAAAATCTTTAAATTGGTTTTGATAAAGGACCTTTTCTCCAATTTTAAAGTTTTTAAATACTACTTTAGATTTATAATGACTCTTTCGACTGTGATTTAAATTTACATTACCATTTAAAGATTTTTCCTCAGTTGTGACTCGTTTTTCAATATTATTTTCACTTAACGTTATATTACTTGTAGATTTACGTTTTATTGAGTCTAATAAAATTCTTGGTTCATGAATGAATATCATATGAGCTGGAGCTTTTCCAGTGGTTGAGGTTGGCGTATTTCTATAGGTAAATAAAAAATTATCCAATTTCTCTTGGATTGTTAACTTACTATAATGCTTATCCCATAGATATTTTCGCAAAGATTGTTTGACCGTATCAACCGATTTTTCTGCGGCTCCATTGCTTTGGGGAAAGTATGGTGGAGAATGTGTTAATTTTATGTTGTTAAGTTGACAAAATTTTGAAAACTGGAAGGCGTTATATGGTGGCCCATTATCTGATACTATTTCTTTAGGTAACCCCATTATAGAGAAAATATGTTTGAGTTCTTTAATTACACTTACTGTGTCTGTTTTATTCATTAGTACTACTTCGATCCATTTACTATATGTATCATAGACTATTAGAAAAGTTTTTCCACCAAAATGAAAAAAATCTATATGGATGCGTTCAAATGGTTTCGATGTAGATTTCCAACCTGAATTTACTTTAGAAGGATTTTTATTTCTCGTAATTTGACATATTTCGCACATATTACAGTAATTTTCAATATCTTTATCTAACCCTTTCCACCACAAATAAGTTCGAGCTAGTTTCTTAGTTCGTACAATTCCGATGTGTCCTTCGTGTAATAATTTTAACACGGCTTTCTTTAAACTACTTGGTACTATTACTCTATTTCCTATAAATATACACCCATCTTCTACAGCTAATTGTCCTTTCAGGCTATAAAAGAATTTAAGTTCTGGTGTAACTTTCTTAATTTCCGGCCACCCTTGAATAATATATTTACTCAGCTTTTTAAGGTAAGTATCTTTTTGCGTTTCAATACGAATATCGTTTAAATTAAGGATATTTTCAGTGCCCAAATTAAATGCATTTATGTAGTATGTTTCAACGCCGGAAGGCTGATTTAATGGAAGTCTGGAGAGACAATCAACTGTTGTCATCTGTTTTGCAGGTTTGTAAACTATGTCATATTGATACTGGGATAAAAATATCGCCCATCTCTGTAACCTAGCTGCTGCTACTGGTGGAGTACTTTTATTCGGATGAAAGATAGTTTTTAAAGGCTGATGGTCCGAAAAAATTGTAAATTTTTGACCGTAAATATAATCATGAAATTTCTTTACAGCGAACACTATTGCAAGTGCCTCTCTTCCTAACTGACTATATCCCCTTTCAGCCGGAGATAAAGTACAACTAGCAAACATTACTGGTTTTAATTCACCATTCACCGGATGGCTCATCATAGCGCCACATCCATACGGAGATGCGTCTGCTGAGATGACTATCGGTTTACCCGGATCGTATAATTCTAACACGTTGTTTTTCAACAGCATTTGCTTACTGAGTTCAAAGGCTTTGCTACACTGTTCATTCCATTCAAATTTTCTATTTTTTTGTAATAAATTATAAATTGGATAAAGAATTTTTGCTAAGTGCGGTATGAACTTGCTATAGAAATTTATCATTCCTAAGTATGACCTGACTTGAGAAACATTTTCCGGTGGAGGTGCTTTTATAATAGCGTCTAATTTCTGGGGATTTACTTCTAATCCATTCTTGGAAATAACGTGACCCAAGTATAAAACTTTTTCTTGAAAGAACGAACATTTTGTTAAATTAATTTTAACTCTATGTTCGTTTAATCTGTCGCATACTTGCCATAACCTATTTTCACATTCTTCATGTGTTTTCCCCCCTATTAAAATATCATCTAGGTAACACGAAGTACACGGCAAACTTTTTAAAATTTGGTCCATAATAGATTGGAAAACAAATGGAGCACACGCTATTCCATAACAAAGTCTTTTAAATCTAAATAAGCCTTTATGCGTATTGATCGTAAGATACTCTTGGCAATTTTCCGGTACTGACAACTGTTGGTATGCCCCCCTTAAATCAAGAACACAAAATACCTTGCAGTTCGCTAAAGTTGCAAAAATATCCTGCATTCTCGGAAGTGGGTAATAACTCAGTTCTAAAATTTTGTTAATTGTTGGTTTAAAATTTACACAAATCCTGATACCCCCTAAAGGTTTTGCCACAATTACAATAGGGCTCGCAAATTTACTGTACTGGACTGGATATATAATATCCTCTTTTACTAGCCTTTCTAGCTCAGTTTCAACTTTTTCTTTTAGTCTGAATGGTACATTATATGCCTTATGGAAAATTGGAGAAGAACCTTCTTTTACTAAAATATTCGCTTTGAAATGCCTAATTGGTTCATTTGAATCAATATCAACAATGTTCGGAAATTTTATTTTGATTTTCTCCACCACATCTTTACCCAAACCATTTATATTTACAAAATTTAACAAATTCTTACGCCATTCTGGATGCAAAACGGTCAACCAATCTCGTCCTAACAATGGGACTGCTGGATGTTCTCCTTTTATCACCATCAATTTTAAATTGTACTTCTTTGTACCACCTGGTAGCCTAACCTCGACTGGTAAAACTCCAACGGTTTCAATGGCATGACCATTAGCTGCCTGTAACTTAAAATGTGTTTGTATCAGACTAAAATTTTTAAAATATTTCTGAAATTGTTCAAAATTTATAATACTTAAACCCGCACCTGTATCTACTTCAAGTTTCATTGGCTGATTTTGTACTATTAAATCAATATATGACGGATATCCCACATTTTCAACATTATGAATGTTTCTAATGGTTGACATTTTAAATGACTCATTATCTTCGCTTGTTACGCTGTGACTGCCATTTTCTATATTGTCAATGTTGTCCTCTGCTGTAACGTTGGATATGTTTGTCATACTCACACGACATTGAGACTTCTTATGTCCGAATTTGTGACATCTGTAACACCTGATTCGCCATCGATTATTCTCATTCGAAGTCCTTTGATCTGTTGTAGATTGTCTTGAACGTGAAGACTGGTTTTCTGCACTATATGAATGTTTGATTTGTTGAACTTCATATTTATTGTTGGTGCGAAAAGACCTAGTTTCTTGTTCCGTTAACTCCATACTTATGGCTATTGTTGTCACTGACTCCAGTGTAAGTTTTTCTTCATTTAATAATTTAGATCTTATTTTATTGCTGAATAATCCGCATACAAATTTGTCTCTGAGTGCTTCTTCCAAAAATGTGCCAAAATCGCAAGTTTGTGCAAGTGATTTTAATTCAATTAAATATTCTGAAATCGTCTCACCTTGATGCTGTTGCCTCTGATATAATTTGTATCGTTCTGCAATCACAATCCTTTTTGGAGATAAATGCTTTTTTAACGTTTCCGTTAGCTGTGTAAATGTTTTTGATGCAGGCGATGATGGCATCGTGAGCTTCTTTAAAATTTCATAGATATCTGACCCCATCAACGTGATGAATAATGCTACTTTCTTTTCATCCTTAATTTCGTTGATTAGAAAATACTGTTCCATTCGCTCTAAATACGAAATGAAATTATTTCCTGGCACAAAAGGCTCGATCGATCCTATTAACGATGACATTGTACACTTATTTTTACATTTACGTTCTAAAATTCAAGATAAAATTGACTAAACTACGTCGTAATCACGCAGCCACTCGTTGTGCATTGGCCTTGACATTCCATCAGAAAAAATTGCGAAGTGATACTATAGATATAATAAAATGAATTAATCCAAGATCACAACCCTTTTTATCCTCGTCGCCATTTGATGTGTTTATTGTTTGACGGTTAGTACAAGACTGACTTACAATATATAAATTTAGTTTCAATTCATAGCAAATTATACAAGATAATTATATAATACTTATCAATTATCAGCACTTATATTTGAAATGCCTATCGGCAACCATATCTGGAATGCCTATCGGCACCTATATTTGAAATGCCTATCGGCTTCTATATCTGAAATGCCAATCGGCACCTATTTTTAAAATACCAATCGGCAACTATATCTGAAATGCCTATCGGCACCTATATCTGAAATGCCTATCGGCATATATTTTTGAAATGCCTTTCGGAAACTACATCTGAAATGCCTATCTGCTCCTATATTTGAAATCCCTATCGGCAACCATATCTGAAATGCCTATCGACACCTATATTTGAAATACCTATCGGCTTCTATATCTGAAATGACTATCGGCACCTGTTTTTAAAATGCCATCGGCAACTATATCTGAAATGCCTATCGGCACCTATATCCGAAATGCCTATCGGCATCAATTTTTGAAATGCCTACCGGAAACTACATCTAAAATGCCTATCAGCACCTATATTTGAAATGCCTATCGGCAACTATATCTGCAATGCCTATCGGCACCTATATTTGAAATGCCTATCGGCTTCTATATCTGAAATGCCTATCGGCACCTATTTTTTAAATGCCAATTGGCAACTATATCTGAAATGACTATCGGCACCTATATCTGAAATGCCTATCGGCACCTATTTTTGAAATGCCTATCGAAAACTACATCTGAAATGCCTATCAGCACCTATATTTGAAATGCCTATCGGAAACTACATCTGAAATGCCTATCAGCACTTATATTTGAAATGCCTATCGGGAACCATATCTGGAATGCCTATCGGCACCTATATTTGAAATGCCTATCGGCTTCTATATCTGAAATGCCTATCGGCACTTATTTTTAAAATGCCAATCGGCAACTATATCTGAAATGCCTATCGGTACCTATATCTGAAATGCCTATCGGCACCTATTTTTGAAATGCCTATCGGAAACAACATCTGAAATGCCTATCAGCACCTATATTTGAAATGCCTATCGGCAACCATATCTGAAATGCCTATCGACACCTATATTTGGAATACCTATCGGCTTCTATATCTGAAATGCCTATCGGCACCTATATCAGAAATGCCTATCGGCACCATTTTTTGAAATGCCTATCGGAAACTACATCCGGAATGCCTATCAGCAACTATATTTGAAATGCCTATCGGCAACCATATCTGAAATGCCTATCCACACCTATATTTGAAATACCTATCGGCTTCTATATCTAAAATGCCTATCGGCACCTATTTTTAAAATGCCAATTGGTAAGTATATCTGAAATGCCTATCGGCACCTATATCTAAAATGCCTATCGGAACCTATTTTTGAAATGCCTATCGGAAACTACATCTGAAATGACTATCAGCACCTATATTTGAATTGCCTATCGGCAACCATATCTGAAATGCCTATCCACACCTATATTTGAAATACCTATCGGCTTCTATATCTAAAATGCCTATCGGCACCTATTTTTAAAATGCCAATCGGCAACTATATCGGAAATGCCAATCGGCACCTATATCTGAAATTCCTATCGAGACCTATTTTTAAAATGCCAATTGGCAACTAAATTTGAAATGCCTATCGGCACCTATATCTGAAATGCCTATCAACACCTATTTTTAAAATGCCAATTGGCAACTATATCTGAAATGCCTATCGGCACCTATATCTGAAATGCCTATCGGTACCTATTATTGAAATGCCTATCGGAAACTACATCTGAAATGATTTTATCAGCACTTATATTTGAAATGCCTATCGGCAACCATATCTAGAATGCCTATCGGCACCTATATTTGAAATGCCTATCGGCTTCTATATCTGAAATGCCTATCGGCACCTATTTTTAAAATACCAATCGGCAACTATATCTGAAATGCCTATCGGCACCTATATCTGAAATGCCTATCGGCACCTATTTTTGAAATGCCTATCGGAAACTCCATCTGAAATGCCTATCAGCACCTATATTTGAAATGCCTATCGGCAACCATAACTGGAATGCCTATCGGCACATATATTTGAAATGCCTATCGGCAACCATATCTGGAATGCCTATCGGCACCTATATTTAAAATGCCTATCGGCTTCTATATCTGAAATGCCTATCGACACCTATTTTTAAAATGCCAATCGGCAAATATATCTGAAATGCCTATCGGCACCAATATCTGAAATGCCTATCGGCACCTATTTTTGAAATGCCTATCGAAAACTACATCTGAAATGCCTATCAGCACCTTTATTTGAAATGCTTATCGGCAACCATATCTGAAATAGCTATCGACACCTATATTTGAAATCCCTATCGGCTTCTATATCTGAAATGCCTATCGGCACCTATTTTTAAAATGCCAATCGGCAACTATATCTGAAATGCCAATCGGCACCTATATCTGAAATGCCTATCGGCACCTATTTTTGAAATGCCTATCGAAAACTACATCTGAAATGCCTATCAGCACCTATATTTGAAATGCCTATCGGCAACCATATCTGGAATGCCTATCGGCGCCTATATTTGAAATGCCTATCGGCTTCTATATCTAAAATGCCTATCGGCACCTATTTTTAAAATGCCAATCGGCAACTATATCTGAAGTGCCTATCGGCACCTATATCATAAATGCCTATCGGCACCTATTTTTGAAATGCCTATCGAAAACTACATCTGAAATGCCTATCAGCATTTATATTTGAAATGCCTATCGGCAACCACATCAGAAATGCCTATAGGCACCTATATCTGAAATGCCCTACGGCATTTATATCTGAAATGCCGATCGATACCTATATTTGAAATGCCTATCGGCACCTATATTTTAAATGCCTATCGGCAACTATATCTGATAGACCTTTCGGCACCTATATCTGAAATGCCTATCGGCACCTATTTTTGAAATGCCTATCGGAAACTACATCTAAAATGCCTATCGGCACCTATTTTTAAAATGCCAATCAGAAAGTATATTTGAAATGCCTATCGGCACCTATAATTGAAATGCCTATCGGAACCTATTTTTGAAATGCCTATCGGAAACAACATCTGAAATGACTATAAGCACCTATATTTGAAATGCCTATCGGCAACCATATCTGAAATGCCTATCCACACCTGTATTTGAAATACCTTTCGGCTTCTATATCTAAAATGCCTATCGGCACCTATTTTTAAAATGCCAATCGGCAACTATATCTGAAATGCCTATCGGCACCTTTATCTGAAATGCCTTTTGGCACCAACTTTTGAAATGCCTATCGGAAACTCCATCTGAAATGCCTATCAGCACCTATATTTGAAATGCCTATCGGCAACCATATCTGGAATGCCTATCGACACCTATTTTTAAAATGCCAATTGGCAACTATATCTGAAATGCCTATCGGCACCTATATCTGAAATGCCTATCGGTACTTATTTTTGAAATGCCTATCGGAAACTACATCTGAAATGATTATCAGCACTTATATTTTAAATGCCTATCGGCAACCATATCTAGTATGCCTATCGGCACCTATATTTGAAATGCCTATCGGCTTCTATATCTGAAATGCCTATCGGCACCTGTTTTTAAAATGCCAATCGGCAACTATATCTGAAATGCCTATCGGCACCTATATCCGAAATGCCTATCGGCATCAATTTTTGAAATGCCTATCGGAAACTACATCTAAAATACCTATCAGCACCTATATTTGAAATGCCTATCGGCAACTATATCTGCAATGCCTATC
This sequence comes from Venustoraphidia nigricollis, assembly GCA_034508555.1. NCBI lineage: Eukaryota > Metazoa > Arthropoda > Insecta > Raphidioptera > Raphidiidae > Venustoraphidia > Venustoraphidia nigricollis. The sequence continues at coordinate 204,854 of JAVRKA010000225.1, read as the reverse complement.
GGCACCTATATTTGAAATGCTTATCGGCTTCTATATCTGAAATGCCTTTCGGCACCTATTTTTTAAATGCCAATTGGCAACTATATCTGAAATGACTATCGGCACCTATATCTGAAATGCCTATCGGCACTTATTTTTGAAATGCCTATCGAAAACTACATCTGAAATGCCTATCAGCACCTAAATTTGAAATGCCTATCGGAAACTACATCTGAAATGCCTATCAGCACCTATATTTGAAATGCCTATCGGCAACCATATCTGGAATGCCTATCGGCACCTATATTTGAAATGCCTATCGGCTTCTATATCTGAAATGCCTATCGGCACCTATATTTAAAATGCCAATCGGCAACTATATCTGAAATGCCTATCGGCACCTATATCTGAAATGTCTATTGGCACCTATTTTTGAAATGCCTATCGGAAACTACATCTGAAATGCCTATCAGCACCTATATTTGAAATGCCTATCGGCAACCATATCTGAAATGCCTATCGACACCTATATTTGAAATACCTATCGGCTTCTATATCTGAAATGCCTATCGGTACCTATTTTTAAAATGCCAATCGGTAACTATATCTGAAATGCCTATCGGCACCTATATCTGAAATGCCTATCGGCACCATTTTTTGAAATGCCTATCGGAAACTACATCCGGAATGCCTATCAGCACCTATATTTGAAATGCCTATCGGCAACCATATCTGGAATGCCTATCGGCACCTATATTTGAAATGCCTATCGGCAACTATATCTGAAATGCCTATCAGCACCTATATCTGAAATGCCTATCGGCACCTATTTTTGAAATGCCTATCGGAAACTACATCTGAAATGCCTATCATCACCTATATTTGAAATGCCTATCGGCAACCATATCTGGAATGCCTATCGACACCAATTTTTGAAATGCCTATCGGAAACTACATCTGAAATGCCTATCAGCACCTTTATTTGAAATGCTTATCGGCAACCATATCTGAAATGCCTATCGACACCTATATTTAAATAGCCTATCGGCTTCTATTTCTGAAATGCCTATCGGCACCTATTTTTAAAATGCCAATCGGCAACTATATCTGAAATGCCTATCAGCACCTATATCTGAAATGCCTATCGGAAACTACATCCGGAATGCCTATCAGCACCTATATTTGAAATGCCTATCGGCAACCATATCTGAAATGCCTCTCGACACCAATTTTTGAAATGCCTATCGGAAACTACATCTGAAATGCCTATCAGCACCTTTATTTGAAATGCTTATCGGCAACCATATCTGAAATGCCTATCGACACCTATATTTAAATAGCCTATCGGCTTCTATTTCTGAAATGCCTATCGGCACCTATTTTTAAAATGCCAATCGGCAACTATATCTGAAATGCCTATCAGCACCTATATCTGAAATGCCTATTGGCACCTATTTTTGAAATGCCTATCGGAAACTACATCTGAAATGCCTATCAGCACCTATATTTGAAATGCCTTTCGGCAACCATATCTGGAATGCCTATCGGCGCCTATATTTGAAATGCCTATCGGCTTCTATATCTGAAATACCTATCGGCGCCTATTTTTAAAATGTCAATCGGCAACTATATCTGAAGTGCCTATCGGCACCTATATCTGAAATGCCTATCGGCACCTATTTTTGAAATGCCTATCGAAAACTACATCTGAAATGCCTATCAGCACCTATATTTGAAATGCCTATCGGCAACCACATCAGAAATGCCTATCGGCACCTATATCTGAAATGCCTTTCGGCATTTATATCTGAAATGCCGGTCGACACCTATATTTGAAATGCCTATCGGCACATATATTTTAAATGCCTATCGGCAACTATATCTGATATGCCTATCGGCACCTATATCTGAAATGCCTATCGGCACCTATTTTTGAAATGCCTATCGGAAACTACATCTAAAATGCCTATCGGCACCTATTTTTAAAATGCCAATCGGTAAGTATATCTGAAATGCCTATCGGCACCTATATCTGAAATGCCTATCGGAACCTATTTTTGAAATGCCTATCGGAAACTACATCTGAAATGACTATCAGCACCTATATTTGAAATGCCTATCAGCAACCATATCTGAAATGCCTATCCACACCTATATTTGAAATACCTATCGGCTTCTATATCTGAAATGCCTATCGGCACCTATTTTTAAAATGCTAATCGGCAACTATATCTGAAATGCCTATCGGCACCTATATCTGAAATGCCTATCGGTACCTATTTTTGAAATGCCTATCGGAAACTACATCTGAAATGATTATCAGCGCTTATATTTGATATGCCTATCGGCAACCATATCTGGAATGCCTATCGGCAACTATATTTGAAATGCCTATCGGCTTCTATATCTGAAATGCCTTTCGGCACCTATTTTTAAAATACCAATCGGCAACTATATCTGAAATGCCTATCGGTACCTATTTTTGAAATGCCTATCGAAAACTACATCTGAAATGATTATCAGCACTTATATTTGTAATGCCTATCGGCAACCATATCTGGAATGCCTATCGGCACCTATATTTGAAATTCCTATCGGGTTCTATTTCGGAAATGCCTATCGACACCTATTTTTAAAATGCCAATTGGCAACTATATCTGAAATGCCTATCGGCACCTATATCTGAAATGCCTATCGGTACCTATTTTTGAAATGCCTATCGAAAACTACATCTGAAATGATTATCAGCACTTATATTTGTAATGCCTATCGGCAACCATATCTGGAATGCCTATCGGCACCTATATTTGAAATGCCTATCGGCTTCTATATCCGAAATGCCTATCGGCACCTATTTTTAAAATACCAATCGGCAACTATATCTAAAATGCCTATCGGCACCTATATCTGAAATGCCTATCGGCATATATTTTTTAAATGCCTTTCGGAAACTACATCTGAAATGCCTATCTGCTCCTATATTTGAAATGCCTATCGGCAACCATATCTGAAATGCCTATCGACACCTATATTTGAAATACCTATCGGCTTCTATATCTGAAATGCCTATCGGCACCTGTTTTTAAAATGCCAATCGGCAACTATATCTGAAATGCCTATCGGCACCTATATCCGAAATGGCTATCGGCATCAATTTTTGAAATGCCTATCGGAAACTACATCTAAAATGCCTATCAGCACCTATATTTGAAATGCCTATCGGCAACTATATCTGCAATGCTTATCGGCACCTATATTTGAAATGCCTATCGGCTTCTATATCAGAAATGCCTATCGGCACCTATTTTTTTAATGCCAATTGGCAACTATATCTGAAATGACTATCGGCACCTATATCTGAAATGCCTATCGGCACCTATTTTTGAAATGCCTATCGAAAACTACATCTGAAATGCCTATCAGCACCTATATTTGAAATGCCTATCGGAAACTACATCTGAAATGCCTATCAGCACCTATATTTGAAATGCCTATCGGCAACCATATCTGGAATGCCTATCGGCACCTATATTTGAAATGCCTATCGGCTTCTATATCTGAAATGCCTATCGGCACCTATTTTTAAAATGCTAATCGGCAACAATATCTGAAATGCCTATCGGCACCTATATCTGAAATGCCTATCGGCACCTATTTTTGAAATGCCTATCGGAAACTACATCTGAAATGCCTATCAGCACCTATATTTGAAATGCCTATCGGCAACCATATCTGGAATGCCTATCGACACCTATATTTGAAATACCTATCGGCTTCGTTATCTGAAATCCCTATCGGTACCTATTTTTAAAATGCCAATCGGTAACTATATCTGAAATGCCTATCGGCACCTTTATCTGAAATGCCTATCGGCACCATTTTTTGAAATGCCTATCGGAAACTACATCCGGAATGCCTATCAGCACCTATATTTGAAATGCCTATCGGCAACCATATCTGGAATGCCTATCGGCACCTATATTTGAAATGCCTATCGGCTTCTATATCTGAAATGCCTATCGACACCAATTTTTGAAATGCCTATCGGAAACTACATCTGAAATGCCTATCAGCACCTATATTTGAAATGCCTATCGGCAACCATATCTGGAATGCTCATCAGCACCTATATTTGAAATGCCTATCGGCTTATATATCTGAAATGCCTATCGGCACCTATTTTTAAAATGCCAATCGGCAACTATATCTGAAATGCCTATCGGCACCTATATCTGAAATGCCTATCGGCACCTATTTTTGAAATGCCTATCGGAAACTTCATCTGAAATGCCTATCAGCACATATATTTAAAATGCTTATCGGCAACCATATCTGAAATGCCTATCGACACCTATATTTAAAATCCCTACCGGCTTCTATATCTGAAATGCCTATCGGCACCTATTTTTAAAATGCCAATCGGCAACTATATCTGAAATGCCTATCGGCACCTATATCTGAAATGCCTATCGGCACCAATTTTTGAAATGCCTATCGGAAACTACATCTGAAATGCCTATCAGCACCTATATTTGAAATGCCTATCGGCAACCATATCTGGAATGCTCATCGGCACCTATATTTGAAATGCCTATCGGCTTATATATCTGAAATGCCTATCGGCACCTATTTTTAAAATGCCAATCGGCAACTATATCTGAAATGCCTATTGGTACCTATATCTGAAATGCCTATCGGCACCTATATTTGAAATGCCTATCGGAAACTACATCTGAAATGCCTATCAGCACCTATATTTGAAATGCCTATCGGCAACCATATCTGGAATGCCTATCGGCACCTATATTTGAAATGCCTATCGGCTTCTATATCTGAAATGCCTATCGGCACCTATTTTTAAAATGCTAATCGGCAACAATATCTGATATGCCTATCGGCACCTATATCTGAAATGCCTATCGGCACCTATTTTTGAAATGCCTATCGGAAACTACATCTGAAATGCCTATCAGCACCTATATTTGAAATGCCTATCGGCAACTATATCTGAAATGCCTATCGACACCTATATTTGAAATACCTATCGGCTTCTATATCTGAAATCCCTATCGGTACCTATTTTTAAAATGCCAATCGGTAACTATATCTGAAATGCCTATCGGCACCTTTATCTGAAATGCCTATCGGCACCATTTTTTTAAATGCCTATCGGAAACTACATCCGGAATGCCTATCAGCACCTATATTTGAAATGCCTATCGGCAACCATATCTGGAATGCCTATCGGCACCTATATTTGAAATGCCTATCGGCTTCTCAATCTGAAATGCCTATCGACACCAATTTTTGAAATGCCTATCGGAAACTACATCTGAAATGCCTATCAGCACCTATATTTGAAATGCCTATCGGCAACCATATCTGGAATGCTCATCAGCACCTATATTTGAAATGCCTATCGGCTTATATATCTGAAATGCCTATCGGCACCTATTTTTAAAATGCCAATCGGCAACTATATCTGAAATGCCTATCGGCACCTATATCTGAAATGCCTATCGGCACCTATTTTTGAAATGCATATCGGAAACTACATCTGAAATGCCTATCAGCACATATATTTAAAATGCTTATCGGCAACCATATCTGAAATGCCTATCGACACCTATATTTAAAATCCCTACCGGCTTCTATATCTGAAATGCCTATCGGCACCTATTTTTAAAATGCCAATCGGCAACTATATCTGAAATGCCTATCGGCACCTATATCTGAAATGCCTATCGGCACCAATTTTTGAAATTCCTATCGGAAACTACATCTGAAATGCCTATCAGCACCTATATTTGAAATGCCTATCGGCAACCATATCTGGAATGCTCATCGGCACCTATATTTGAAATGCCTATCGGCTTATATATCTGAAATGCCTATCGGCACCTATTTTTAAAATGCCAATCGGCAACTATATCTGAAATGCCTATTGGTACCTATATCTGAAATGCCTATCGGCACCTATTTTTGAAATGCCTATCGGAAACTACATCTAAAATGCCTATCAGTACCTATATTTGAAATGCCTATCGGCAATCATATCTGAAATGCCTATCGACACCTATATTTGAAATACCTATCGGCTTCTATATCTGAAATGCCTATCGGCACCTATTTTTAAAATGCCAATTGGCAACTATATCTGAAATACCTATCGGCACCTATATCTGAAATGCCTATCGGCACCAATTTTTGAAATGCCTATCTTAAACTACAACTGAAATGCCTATCAGCACCTATATTTGAAGTGCCTATCGGCAACCATATCTGGAATGCCTATCGGCACCTATATTTGAAATGCCTATCGGCTTCTATATCTGAAATGCCTATCGGCACCTAATTTTAAAATGCCAATCGGCAACTATATCTGAAATGCCTATCGGCACCTATATCTGAAATGCCTATCGGCTTCTATTTTTGAAATGCCTATCGAAAACTACATCTGAAATGCCTATCAGCACCTATATTTGAAATGCCTATCGGCAACCATATCTGGAATGCCTATCGGCACCTATATTTGAAATGCCTATCGGCTTCTATATCTGAAATGCCTATCGGCACCTATTTTTAAAATGCCAATCGGCACCTATATCTGAAATGCCTTTCGGCATTTATATCTGAAATGCCGGTCGACACCTATATTTGAAATGCCTATCGGCACATATATTTTAAATGCCTATCGGCAAATATATCTTATATGCCTATCGGCACCTATATCTCAAATGCCTATCGGCACCTATTTTTGAAATGCCTATCGGAAACTACATCTAAAATGCCTATCGGCACCTATTTTTAAAATGCCAATCGGTAAGTATATCTGAAATGCCTATCGGCACCTATATCTGAAATGCCTATCGGAACCTATTTTTGAAATGCCTATCGGAAACTACATCTGAAATGACTATCAGCACCTATAATTAAAATGCCTATCGGCAACCATATCTGAAATGCCTATCCACACCTATATTTGAAATACCTACGGCTTCTATATTTGAAATGCCTATCGGCACCTATTTTTAAAATGCCAATCGGCAACTATATCTGAAATGCCTATCGGCACCTATATCTGAAATGCCTATCGGTACCTATTTTTGAAATGCCTATCGGAAACTACATCTGAAATGATTATCAGCGCTTATATTTGATATGCCTATCGGCAACCATATCTGGAATGCCTATCGGCAACTATATTTGAAATGCCTATCGGCTTCTATATCTGAAATGCCTATCGGCATATATTTTTAAAATACCAATCGGCAACTATATCTGAAATGCCTATCGGCAACCATATCTGGAATGCCTATCGGCAACTATATTGAAATGCCTATCGGCAACCATATCTGGAATGCCCTTCGGCACCTATATTTGAAATGCCTATCGGCTTCTATATCTGAAATGCCTATCGACACCTATTTTTAAAATGCCAATCGGCAACTATATCTGAAATGCCTATCGGCACCTATATCTGAAATGCCTATCGGCACCTATTTTTGAAATGCCTATCGGAAACTACATCTGAAATGCCTATCAGCACCTTTATTTGAAATGCTTATCGGCAACCATATCTGAAATAGCTATCGACACCTATATTTGAAATCCCTATCGGCTTCTATATCTGAAATGCCTATCGGCACCTATTTTTAAAATGCCAATCGGCAACTATATCTGAAATGCCAATCGGCACCTATATCTGAAATGCCTATCGGCACCTATTTTTGAAATGCCTATCGGAAACTACATCTAAAATGCCTATCAGCACCTATATTTGAAATGCCTATCGGCAACCATATCTGATATGCCTATCGGCACCTATATCTGAAATGCCTATCGGCACATATTTTTGAAATGCCTATCGGAAACTACATCTAAAATGCCTATCGGCACCAATTTTTAAAATGCCAATCGGAAAGTATATCTGAAATGCCTATCGGCACCTATAATTGAATTGCCTATCGGAACCTATTTTTGAAATGCCTTTTCGGAAACAACATCTGAAATGACTATCAGCACCTATATTTGAAATGCCTATCGGCAACCATATCTGAAATGCCTATCCACACCTGTATTTGAAATACCTATCGGCTTCTATATCTAAAATTACTATCGGCACCTATTTTTAAAATGCCTATCGGCACTTATATCTGAAATGCCTATCGGCACCAACTTTTGAAATGCCTATCGGAAACTCCATCTGAAATGCCTATCAGCACCTATATTTGAAATGCCTATCGGCAACCATTTCTGGAATGCCTATCGGCACCTATATTTGAAATGCCTATCGGGTTCTATATCTGAAATGCCTATCAACACCTATTTTTAAAATGCCAATTGGCAACTATATCTGAAATGCCTATCGGCACCTATATCTGAAATGCCTATCGGTACCTATTTTTGAAATGCCTATCGGAAACTACATCTGAAATGATTATCAGCACTTATATTTGAAATACCTATCGGCAACCATATCTGGAATGCCTATCGGCACCTATATTTGAAATGCCTATCGGCTTCTATATCTGAAATGCCAATCGGCACCTATTTTTAAAATACCAATCGGCAACTATATCTGAAATGCCTATCGGCACCTATATCTGAAATGCCTATCGGCATATATTTTTAAAATGCCTTTCGGAAACTACATCTGAAATGCCTATCTGCTCCTATATTTGAAATGCCTATCGGCAACCATATCTGAAATGCCTATCGACACCTATATTTGAAATACCTATCGGCTTCTATATCTGAAATGCTTATCGGCACCTGTTTTTAAAATGCTAATCGGCAACTATATCTGAAGTGCCTATCGGCACCTATATCCGAAATGCCTATCGGCATCAATTTTTGAAATGTCTATCGGAAACTACATCTAAAATGCCTATCAGCACCTATATTTGAAATGCCTATCGGCAACTATATCTGCAATGCCTATCGGCACCTATATTTGAAATGCCTATCGGCTTCTATATCTGAAATGCCTATCGGCACCTATATTTGAAATACCTATCGGCTTCTATATCTGAAATCCCTATCGGTACCTATTTTTAAATTGCCAATCGTTAACTATATCTGAAATGCCTATCGGCACCTATATCTGAAATGCCTATCGGCACCATTTTTTGAAATGCCTATCGGAAACTACATCCGGAATGCCTATCAGCACCTATATTTGAAATGCCTATCGGCAACCATATCTGGAATGCCTATCGGCACCTATATTTGAAATGCCTATCGGCTTCTATATCTGAAATGCCTATCGACACCAATTTTTGAAATGCCTATCGGAAACTACATCTGAAATGCCTATCAGCACCTATATTTGAAATGCCTATCGGCAACCATATCTAGAATGCTCATCGGCACCTATATTTGAAATGCCTATCGGCTTATATATCTGAAATGCCTATCGGCACCTATTTTTAAAATGCCAATCGGCAACTATATCTGAAATGCCTATCGGCACCTATATCTGAAATGCCTATCGGCACCTATTTTTGAAATGCCTATCGGAAACTACATCTGAAATGCCTATCAGCACATATATTTGAAATGCTTATCGGCAACCATATCTGAAATGCCTATCGACACCTATATTTAAAATCCCTACCGGCTTCTATATCTGAAATGCCTATCGGCACATATTTTTAAAATGCCAATCGGCAACTATATCTGAAATGCCTATCGGCACCTATATCTGAAATGCCTATCGGCACCAATTTTTGAAATGCCTATCGGAAACTACATCTGAAATGCCTATCAGCACCTATATTTAAAATGCCTATCGGCAACCATATCTGGAATGCTCATCCGCACCTATATTTGAAATGCCTATCGGCTTATATATCTGAAATGCCTATCGGCACCTTTTTTTAAAATGCCAATCGGCAACTATATCTGAAATGCCTATTGGTACCTATATCTGAAATGCCTATCGGCACCTATTTTTGAAATGCCTATCGGAAACTACATCTGAAATGCCTATCAGTACCTACATTTGAAATGCCTATCGGCAATCATATCTGAAATGCCTATCGACACCTATATTTGAAATACCTATCGGCTTCTATATCTGAAATGCCTATCGGCACCTATTTTTAAAATGCCAATCGGCAACTATATCTGAAATGCCTATCGGCACCTATATCTGAAATGCCTATCGGCACCAATTTTTGAAATGCCTATCGGAAACTACATCTGAAATGCCTATCAGCACCTATATTTGAAATGCCTATCGGCAACCATATCTGGAATGCCTATCGGCACCTATATTTGAAATGCCTATCGGCTTCTATATCTGAAATGCCTATCGGCACCTATTTTTAAAATGCCAATCGGCAACTATATCTGAAATGCCTATCGGCACCTATATCTGAAATGCCTATCGGCTTCTATTTTTGAAATGCCTATCGAAAACTACATCTGAAATGCCTATCTGCACCTATATTTGAAATGCCTATCGGCAACCATATCTGAAATGCCTATCGGCACCTATTTTTACAATGCCAATCGGCACCTATATCTGAAATGCCTTTCGGCATTTATATCTGAAATGCCGGTCGACACCTATATTTGAAATGCCTATCGGCACATATATTTTAAATGCCTATCGGCAACTATATCTTATATGCCTATCGGCACCTATATCTCAAATGCCTATCAGCACCTATTTTTGAAATGCCTATCGGAAACTACATCTAAAATGCCTATCGGCACCTATTTTTAAAATGCCAATCGGTAAGTATATCTGAAATGCCTATCGGCACCTATATCTGAAATGCCTATCGGAACCTATTTTTGAAATGCCTATCGGAAACTACATCTGAAATGACTATCAGCACCTATAATTAAAATGCCTATCGGCAACCATATCTGAAATGCCTATCCACACCTATATTTGAAATACCTACGGCTTCTATATCTGAAATGCCTATCGGCACCTATTTTTAAAATGCCAATCGGCAACTATATCTAAAATGCCTATCGGCACCTATATCTGAAATGCCTATCGGTACCTATTTTTGAAATGCCTATCGGAAACTACATCTGAAATGATTATCAGCGCTTATATTTGATATGCCTATCGGCAACCATATCTGGAATGCCTATCGGCACCTATATTTGAAATGCCTATCGGCTTCTATATCTGAAATGCCTATCGGCACCTATTTTTAAAATGCCAATCGGCAACTATATCTGAAATGCCTATCGGCACCTATATCTGAAATGCCTATCGGCACCTATTTTTGAAATGCCTATCGGAAACTACATCTGAAATGCCTATCAGCACCTATATTTGAAATGCCTATCGGCAACCATATCTGGAATGCCTATCGGCACCTATATTTGAAATGCCTATTGGCTTCTATATCTAAAATGCCTATCGGCACCTATTTTTAAAATGCCAATCGGCAACTATATCTGAAGTGCCTATCGGCACCTATATCTGAAATGCCTATCGGCACCTATTTTTGAAATGCCTATCGGAAACTACATGTGAAATGCCTATCAGCACCTATATTTGAAATGCCTATCGGCAACCATATCTGGAATGCCTATCGGCGCCTATATTTGAAATGCCTATCGGCTTCTATATCTAAAATGCCTATCGGCACCTATTTTTAAAATGCCAATCGGCATTTATATCTGAAGTGCCTATCGGCACCTATATCTGAAATGCCTATCGGCACCTATTTTTGAAATGCCTATCGAAAACTACATCTGAAATGCCTATCAGCACCTATATTTGAAATGCCTATCGGCAACCGCATCAGAAATGCCTATCAGCACCTATATCTGAAATGCCTTTCGGCATTTATATCTGAAATGCCGATCGACACCTATATTTGAAATGCCTATCGGCACTTTTATTTTAAATGCCTATCGGCAACTATATCTGATAAGCCTATCGGCACCTATATCTGAAATGCCTATCGGCACCTATTTTTGAAATGCCAATCTTTAAGTATATCTGAAATGCCTATCGACACCTATATCTAAAATGCCTATCGGAACCTATTTTTGAAATGCCTATCGGAAACTACATCTGAAATGACTATCAGCACCTATATTTGAAATGCCTATCGGCAACCATATCTGAAATGCCTATCCACAACTATATTTGAAATACCTATCGGCTTCTATATCTAAAATGCCTATCGGCACCTATTTTTAAAATGCCAATCGGTAAGTATATCTGAAATGCCTATCGGCACCTATATCTAAAATGCCTATCGGAACCTATTTTTGAAATGCCTATCGGAAACTACATCTGAAAAGACTATCAGCACCTATATTTGAAATGCCTATCGGCAACCATATCTGAAATGCCTATCCACACCTATATTTGAAATACCTATCGGCTTCTATATCTAAAATGCCTATCGGCACCTATTTTTAAAATGCCAATCGGCAACTACATCTGAAATGCCTATCGGCTTATATATCTGAAATGCCTATCGGCACCTATTTTTAAAATGCCAATCGGCAACTGTATCTGAAATGCCAATCGGCACCTATATCTGAAATGCCTATCGGCACCTATTTTTAAAATGCCTATCGGAAACTACATCTGAAATGCCTATCAGCACCTATATTTGAAATGCCTATCGGCAACCATATCTGAAATGCCTATCGACACCTATATTTGAAATCCCTATCGGCTTCTATATCTGAAATGCCTATCGGCACCTATTTTTAAAATGCCAATCGGCAACTATATCTGAAATGCCTATCGGCACCTATATCTGAAATGCCTATCGGTACCTATTTTTGAAATGCCTATCAGAAACTACATATGAAATGATTATCAGCACTTATATTTGAAATGCCTATCGGCAACCATATCTGGAATGCCTATCGGCACCTATATTTGAAATGCCTATCGGCTTCTATATCTGAAATGCCTATCGGCACCTATTTTTAAAATACCAATCGGCAACTATATCTGAAATGCCTATCGGCACCTATATCTGAAATGCCTATCGGCACCTATTTTTGAAATGCCTATCGGAAACTCCATCGGAAATGCCTATCAGCACCTATATTTGAAATGCCTATCGGCAACCATATCTGGAATGCCTATCGGCAACTATATTTGAAATGCCTATCGGCAACCATATCTGGAATGCCCTTCGGCACCTATATTTGAAATGCCTATCGGCTTCTATATCTGAAATGCCTATCGGTACCTATTTTTAAAATGCCAATCGGTAACTATATCTGAAATGCCTATCGGCACCTATATCTGAAATGCCTATCGGCATTATTTTTTGAAATGCCTATCGGAAACTACATCCGGAATGCCTATCAGCACCTATATTTGAAATGCCTATCGGCAACCATATCTGGAATGCCTATCGGCACCTATATTTGAAATGCCTATCGGCTTCTATATCTGAAATGACTATCGACACCAATTTTTGAAATGCCTATCGGAAACTACATCTGAAATGCCTATCAGCACCTATATTTGAAATGCCTATCGGCAACCATATCTGGAATGCTCATCGGCACCTATATTTGAAATGCCTATCGGCTTATATATCTGAAATGCCTATCGGCACCTATTTTTAAAATGCCAATCGGCAACTATATCTGAAATGCCTATCGGCACCTATATCTGAAATGCCTATCGGCACCTATTTTTGAAATGCCTATCGGAAACTACATCTGAAATGCCTATCAGCACATATATTTGAAATGCTTATCGGCAACCATATCTGAAATGCCTATCGACACCTATATTTAAAATCCCTACCGGCTTCTATATCTAAAATGCCTATCGGCACATATTTTTAAAATGCCAATCGGCAACTATATCTGAAATGCCTATCGGCACCTATATCTGAAATGCCTATCGGCACCAATTTTTGAAATGCCTATCGGAAACTACATCTGAAATGCCTATCAGCACCTATATTTAAAATGCCTATCGGCAACCATATCTGGAATGCTCATCGGCACCTATATTTGAAATGCCTATCGGCTTATATATCTGAAATGCCTATCGGCACCTATTTTTAAAATGCCAATCGGCAACTATATCTGAAATGCCTATTGGTACCTATATCTGAAATGCCTATCGGCACCTATTTTTGAATTGCCTATCGGAAACTACATCTGAAATGCCTATCAGTACCTACATTTGAAATGCCTATCGGCAATCATATCTGAAATGCCTATCGACACCTATATTTGAAATACCTATCGGCTTCTATATCTGAAATGCCTATCGGCACCTATTTTTAAAATGCCAATCGGCAACTATATCTGAAATGCCTATCGGCACCTATATCTGAAATGCCTATCGGCACCTATATCTGAAATGCCTATCGGCACCAATTTTTGAAATGCCTATCGGAAACTACATCTGAAATGCCTATCAGCACCTATATTTGAAATGCCTATCGGCAACCATATCTGGAATGCCTATCGGCACCTATATTTGAAATGCCTATCGGCTTCTATATCTGAAATGCCTATCGGCACCTATTTTTAAAATGCCAATCGGCAACTATATCTATAATGCCTATCGGCACCTATATCTGAAATGCCTATCGGCTTCTATTTTTGAAATGCCTATCGAAAACTACATCTGAAATGCCTATCTGCACCTATATTTGAAATGCCTATCGGCAACCATATCTGAAATGCCTATCGGCACCTATTTTTACAATGCCAATCGGCACCTATATCTGAAATGCCTTTCGGCATTTATATCTGAAATGCCGGTCGACACCTATATTTGAAATGCCTATCGGCACATATATTTTAAATGCCTATCGGCAACTATATCTTATATGCCTATCGGCACCTATATCTCAAATGCCTATCGGCACCTATTTTTGAAATGCCTATCGGAAACTACATCTAAAATGCCTATCGGCACCTATTTTTAAAATGCCAATCGGTAAGTATATCTGAAATGCCTATCGGCACCTATATCTGAAATGCCTATCGGAACCTATTTTTGAAATGCCTATCGGAAACTACATCTGAAATGACTATCAGCACCTATAATTGAAATGCCTATCGGCAACCATATCTGAAATGCCTATCCACACCTATATTTGAAATACCTACGGCTTCTATATTTGAAATGCCTATCGGCACCTATTTTTAAAATGCCAATCGGCAACTATATCTGAAATGCCTATCGGCACCTATATCTGAAATGCCTATCGGTACCTATTTTTGAAATGCCTATCGGAAACTACATCTGAAATGATTATCAGCGCTTATATTTGATATGCCTATCGGCATTCATATCTGGAATGCCTATCGGCAACTATATTTGAAATGCCTATCGGCTTCTATATCTGAAATGCCTATCGGCATATATTTTTATAATACCAATCGGCAACTATATCTGAAATGCCTATCGGCACCTATATCTGAAATGCCTATCGGCATATATTTTTGAAATGCCTTTCGGAAACTACATCTGAAATGCCTATCTGCTCCTATATTTGAAATGCCTATCGGCAACCATATCTGAAATGCCTATCGACACCTATATTAAAAATACCTATCGGCTTCTATATCTGAAATGCCTATCGGCACCTGTTTTTAAAATGCCAATCGGCAACTATATCTGAAATGCCTATCGGCACCTATATCCGAAATGCCTATCGGCACCTATTTTTGAAATGCCTATCGGAAACTACATCTAAAATGCCTATCAGCACCTTTATTTGAAATGCCTATCGGCAACCATATCTGGAATGCCTATCGGCACCTATATTTGAAATGCCTATCGGCTTCTATATCTGAAATGCCTATCGGCACCTATTTTTAAAATGCCAATCGGCAACTATATCTGAAATGCCTATCGGCACCTATATCTGAAAAGCCTATCGGCACCTATTTTTGAAATGCCTATCGGAAACTACATCTGAAATGCCTATCAGCACCTATATTTGAAATGCCTATCGGCAACCATATCTGGAATGCCTATCGGCACCTATATTTGAAATGCCTATCGGCTTCTATATCTAAAATGCCTATCGGCACCTATTTTTAAAATGCCAATCGGCAACTATATCTGAAGTGCCTATCGGCACCTATATCTGAAATGCCTATCGGCACCTATTTTTGAAATGCCTATCGGAAACTACATCTGAAATGCCTATCAGCACCTATATTTGAAATGCCTATCGGCAACCATATCTGGAATGCCTATCGGCGCCTATATTTGAAATGCCTATCGGCTTCTATATCTGAAATGCCTATCGGCACCTATTTTTAAAATGCCAATCGGCATTTATATCTGAAGTGCCTATCGGCACCTATATCTGAAATGCCTATCGGCACCTATTTTTGAAATGCCAATCGAAAACTACATCTGAAATGCCTATCGGCTTCTATATCTGAAATGCCTATCGGCACCTATTTTTAAAATGCCAATCAACATTTATATCTGAAGTGCCTATCGGCACCTATATCTGAAATGCCTATCGGCACCTATTTTTGAAATGCCTATCGAAAACTACATCTGAAATGCCTATCAGCACCTATATTTGAAATGCCTATCGGCAACTGCATCAGAAATGCCTATCAGCACCTATATCTGAAATGCCTTTCGGCATTTATATCTGAAATGCCGATCGACACCTATATTTGAAATGCCTATCGGCACTTTTATTTTAAATGCCTATCGGCAACTATATCTGATAAGCCTATCGGCACCTATATCTGAAATGCCTATCGGCACCTATTTTTGAAATGCCAATCTTTAAGTATATCTGAAATGCCTATCGACACCTATATCTAAAATGCCTATCGGAACCTATTTTTGAAATGCCTATCGGAAACTACATCTGAAATGACTATCAGCACCTATATTTGAAATGCCTATCGGCAACCATATCTGAAATGCCTATCCACAACTATATTTGAAATACCTATCGGCTTCTATATCTAAAATGCCTATCGGCACCTATTTTTAAAATGCCAATCGGTAAGTATATCTGAAATGCCTATCGGCACCTATATCTAAAATGCCTATCGGAACCTATTTTTGAAATGCCTATCGGAAACTACATCTGAAATGACTATCAGCACCTATATTTGAAATGCCTATCGGCAACCATATCTGAAATGCCTATCCACACCTATATTTGAAATACCTATCGGCTTCTATATCTAAAATGCCTATCGGCACCTATTTTTAAAATGCCAATCGGCAACTACATCTGAAATGCCTATCGGCTTATATATCTGAAATGCCTATCGGCACCTATTTTTAAAATGCCAATCGGCAACTGTATCTGAAATGCCAATCGGCACCTATATCTGAAATGCCTATCGGCACCTATTTTTAAAATGCCTATCGGAAACTACATCTGAAATGCCTATCAGCACCTATATTTGAAATGCCTATCGGCAACCATATCTGAAATGCCTATCGACACCTATATTTGAAATCCCTATCGGCTTCTATATCTGAAATGCCTATCGGCACCTATTTTTAAAATGCCAATCGGCAACTATATCTGAAATGCCTATCGGCACCTATATCTGAAATGCCTATCGGTACCTATTTTTGAAATGCCTATCGGAAACTACATATGAAATGATTATCAGCACTTATATTTGAAATGCCTATCGGCAACCATATCTGGAATGCCTATCGGCACCTATATTTGAAATGCCTATCGGCTTCTATATCTGAAATGCCTATCGGCACCTATTTTTAAAATACCAATCGGCAACTATATCTGAAATGCCTATCGGCACCTATATCTGAAATGCCTATCGGCACCTATTTTTGAAATGCCTATCGGAAACTCCATCGGAAATGCCTATCAGCACCTATATTTGAAATGCCTATCGGCAACCATATCTGGAATGCCTATCGGCAACTATATTTGAAATGCCTATCGGCAACCATATCTGGAATGCCCTTCGGCACCTATATTTGAAATGCCTATCGGCTTCTATATCTGAAATGCCTATCGGTACCTATTTTTAAAATGCCAATCGGTAACTATATCTGAAATGCCTATCGGCACCTATATCTGAAATGCCTATCGGCACCATTTTTTGAAATGCCTATCGGAAACTACATCCGGAATGCCTCTCAGCACCTATATTTGAAATGCCTATCGGCAACCATATCTAGAATGCCTATCGGCACCTATATTTGAAATGCCTATCGGCTTCTATATCTGAAATGCCTATCGACACCAATTTTTGAAATGCCTATCGGAAACTACATCTGAATTGCCTATCAGCACCTATATTTGAAATGCCTATCGGCAACCATATCTGGAATGCTCATCGGCACCTTAATTTGAAATGCTTATCGGCAACCATATCTGAAATGCCTATCGACACCTATATTTAAAATCCCTATCGGCTTCTATATCTGAAATGCCTATCGGCACCTATTTTTAAAATGCCAATCGGCAACTATATCTGAAATGCCTATCGGCACCTATATCTGAAATGCCTATCGGCACCAATTTTTGAAATGCCTATCGGGAACTACATCTGAAATGCCTATCAGCACCTATATTTGAAATGCCTATCGGCAACCATATCTGGAATGCTCATCGGCACCTATATTTGAAATGCCTATCGGCTTATATATCTGAAATGCCTATCGGCACCTATTTTTAAAATGCCAATCGGCAACTATATCTGAAATGCCTATTGGTACCTATATCTGAAATGCCTATCGGCACTAATTTTTGAAATGCCTATCGGAAACTACATCTGAAATGCCTATCAGTACCTATATTTGAAATGCATATCGGCAATCATATCTGAAATGCCTATCGACACCTATATTTAAAATACCTATCGGCTTCTATATCTGAAATGCCTATCGGCACCTATTTTTAAAATGCCAATCGGCAACTATATCTGAAATGCCTATTGGTACCTATATCTGAAATGCCTATCGGCACTAATTTTTGAAATGCCTATCGGAAACTACATCTGAAATGCCTATCAGCGCCTATATTTGAAATGCCTATCGGCAACCATATCTGGAATGCTCATCGGCACCTATATTTGAAATGCCTATCGGCTTATATATCTGAAATGCCTATCGGCACCTATTTTTAAAATGCCAATCGGCAACTATATCTGAAATGCCTATTGGTACCTATATCTGAAATGCCTATCGGCACTAATTTTTGAAATGCCTATCGGAAACTACATCTGAAATGCCTATCAGCGCCTATATTTGAAATGCCTATCGGCAACCATATCTGGAATGCCTATCGGCACCTATATTTGAAATGCCTATCGGCTTCTATATCTGAAATGCCTATCGACATCAATTTTTGAAATGCCTATCGGAAACTACATCTGAAATGCCTATCAGCACCTATATTTGAAATGCCTATCGGCAACCATATCTGGAATGCTCATCGGCACCTATATTTGAAATGCCTATCGGCTTATATATCTGAAATGCCTATCGGCACCTATTTTTAAAATGCCAATCGGCAACTATATCTGAAATGCCTATCGGCACCTATATCTGAAATGCCTATCGGCACCTATTTTTGCAATGCCTATCGGAAACTACATCTGAAATGCCTATCAGCACCTATATTTGAAATGCTTATCGGCAACCATATCTGAAATGCCTATCGACACCTATATTTAAAATCCCTATCGGCTTCTATATCTGAAATGCCTATCGGCACCTATTTTTAAAATGCTAATCGGCAACTATATCTGAAATGCCTATCGGCACCTATATCTGAAATGCCTATCGGCACCAATTTTTGAAATGCCTATCGGAAACTACATCTGAAATGCCTATCAGCACCTATATTTGAAATGCCTATCGGCAACCATATCTGGAATGCTCATCGGCACCTATATTTGAAATTCCTATCGGCTTATATATCTGAAATGCCTATCGGCACCTATTTTTAAAATGCCAATCGGCAACTATATCTGAAATGCCTATTGGTACCTATATCTGAAATGCCTATCGGCACCTATTTTTGAAATGCCTATCGGAAACTACATCTGAAATGCCTATCAGTACCTATATTTGAAATGCCTATCGGCAATCATATCTGAAATGCCTATCGACACCTATATTTGAAATACCTATCGGCTTCTATATCTGAAATGCCTATCGGCACCTATTTTTAAAATGCCAATCGGCAACTATATCTGAAATGCCTATCGGCACCTATATCTGAAATGCCTATCGGCACCAATTTTTGAAATGCCTATCGGAAACTACATCTGAAATGCCTATCAGCACCTATATTTGAAATGCCTATCGGCAACCATATCTGGAATGCCTATCGGCACCTATATTTGAAATGCCTATCGGCTTCTATATCTGAAATGCCTATCGGCACCTATTTTTAAAATGCCAATCAGCAACTATATCTGAAATGCCTATCGGCACCTATATCTGAAATGTCTATCGGCTTCTATTTTTGAAATGCCTATCGAAAACTACATCTGAAATGCCTATCAGCACCTATATTTGAAATGCCTATCGGCAACCATATTTGGAATGCCTATCGGCACCTATATTTGAACTGCCTATCGGCTTCTATATCTGAAATGCCTATCGGCACCTATTTTTAAAATGCCAATCGGCACCTATATCTGAAATGCCTTTCGGCATTTATATCTAAAATGCCGGTCGACACCTATATTTGAAATGCCTATCGGCACATATATTTTAAATGCCTATCGGCAACTATTTCTTATATGCCTATCGGCACCTATATCTCATATGCCTATCGGCACCTATTTTTGAAATGCCTATCGGAAACTACATCTAAAATGCCTATCGGCACCTATTTTTAAAATGCCAATCGGTAAGTATATCTGAAATGCCTATCGGCACCTATATCTGAAATGCCTATCGGAACCTATTTTTGAAATGCCTATCGGAAACTACATCTGAAATGACTATCAGCACCTATATTTGAAATGCCTATCGGCAACCATATCTGAAATGCCTATCCACACCTATATTTGAAATACCTACGGCTTCTATATCTGAAATGCCTATCGGCACCTATTTTTAAAATGCCAATCGGCAACTATATCTGAAATGCCTATCGGCACCTATATCTGAAATGCCTATGGGTACCTATTTTTGAAATGCCTATCGGAAACTACATCTGAAATGGTTATCAGCGCTTATATTTGATATGCCTATCGGCAACCATATCTGGAATGCCTATCGGCAACTATATTTGAAATGCCTATCGGCTTCTATATCTGAAATGCCTATCGGCATATATTTTTAAAATACCAATCGGCAACTATATCTGAAATGCCTATCGGCACCTATATCTGAAATGCCTATCGGCATATATTTTTGAAATGCCTTTCGGAAACTACATCTGAAATGCCTATCTGCTCCTATATTTGAAATGCCTATCGGCAACCATATCTGAAATGCCTATCGACACCTATATTTGAAATACCTATCGGCTTCTATATCTGAAATGCCTATCGGCACCTGTTTTTAAAATGCCAATCGGCAACTATTTCAGAAATGCCTATCGGCACCTATATCCGAAATGCCTATCGGCATCAATTTTTGAAATGCCTATCGGAAACTACATCTAAAATGCCTATCAGCACCTATATTTGAAATGCCTATCGGCAACCATATCTGGAATGCCTATCGGCACCTATATTTGAAATGCCTATCGGCTTCTATATCTGAAATGCCTATCGGCACCTATTTTTAAAATGCCAATCGGCAACTATATCTGAATAGCCTATCGGCACCTATATCTGAAATGCCTATCGGCACCTATTTTTGAAATGCCTATAGGAAACTACATCTGAAATGCCTATCAGCACCTATATTTGAAATGCCTATCGGCAACCATATCTGGAATGCCTATCGGCACCTATATTTGAAGTGCCTATCGACTTCTATATCTGAAATGCCTATCGGCACCTATTTTTAAAATGCCAATCGGCAACTATATCTGAAATGCCTATCGGCACCTATATCTGAAATGCCTATCGGCACCTATTTTTGAAATGCCTATCGGAAACTACATCTGAAATGCCTATCAGCACCTATTTTTGAAATGCCTATCGGCAACCATATCTGGAATGCCTTTCGGCGCCTATATTTGAAATGCCTATCGGCTTCTATATCTGAAATGCCTATCGGCACCTATTTTTAAAATGCCAATCGGCATTTATATCTGAAGTGCCTATCGGCACCTATATCTGAAATGCCTATCGGCACCTATTTTTGAAATGCCTATCGAAAACTACATCTGAAATGCCTATCAGCACCTATATTTGAAATGCCTATCGGCAACCATATCTGGAATGCCTATCGGCACCTATATTTGAAATGCCTATCGACTTCTATATCTGAAATGCCTATCGGCACCTATTTTTAAAATGCCAATCGGCAACTATATCTGAAATGCCTATCGGCACCTATATCTGAAATGCCTATCGGCACCTATTTTTGAAATGCCTATCGGAAACTACACCTGAAATGCCTATCAGCACCTATTTTTGAAATGCCTATCGGCAACCATATCTGGAATGCCTTTCGGCGCCTATATTTGAAATGCCTATCGGCTTCTATATCTGAAATGCCTATCGACACCTATTTTTAAAATGCCAATCGGCAACTATATCTGAAATGCCTATCGGCACCTATATCTGAAATGCCTATCGGCACCTATTTTTGAAATGCCTATCGGAAACTACATCTGAAATGCCTATCAGCACCTTTATTTGAAATGCTTATCGGCAACCATATCTGAAATAGCTATCGACACCTATATTTGAAATCCCTATCGGCTTCTATATCTGAAATGCCTATCGGCACCTATTTTTAAAATGCCAATCGGCAACTATATCTGAAATGCCAATCGGCACCTATATCTGAAATGCCTATCGGCACCTATTTTTGAAATGCCTATCGGAAACTACATCTAAAATGCCTATCAGCACCTATATTTGAAATGCCTATCGGCAACCATATCTGATATGCCTATCGGCACCTATATCTGATTGCCTATCGGCACATATTTTTGAAATGCCTATCGGAAACTACATCTAAAATGCCTATCGGCACCAATTTTTAAAATGCCAATCGGAAAGTATATCTGAAATGCCTATCGGCACCTATAATTGAATTGCCTATCGGAACCTATTTTTGAAATGCCTATCGGAAACAACATCTGAAATGACTATCAGCGCCTATATTTGAAATGCCTATCGGCAACCATATCTGAAATGCCTATCCACACCTGTATTTGAAATACCTATCGGCTTCTATATCTAAAATTACTATCGGCACCTATTTTTAAAATGCCTATCGGCACTTATATCTGAAATGCCTATCGGCACCAACTTTTGAAATGCCTATCGGAAACTCCATCTGAAATGCCTATCAGCATCTATATTTGAAATGCCTATCGGCAACCATTTCTGGAATGCCTATCGGCACCTATATTTGAAATGCCTATCGGGTTCTATATCTGAAATGCCTATCAACACCTATACTTAAAATGCCAATTGGCAACTATATCTGAAATGCCTATCGGCACCTATATCTGAAATGCCTATCGGTACCTATTTTTGAAATGCCTATCGGAAACTACATCTGAAATGATTATCAGCACTTATATTTGAAATACCTATCGGCAACCATATCTGGAATGCCTATCGGCACCTATATTTGAAATGCCTATCGGCTCCTATATCTGAAATGCCAATCGGCACCTATTTTTAAAATACCAATCGGCAACTATATCTGAAATGCCTATCGGCACCTATATCTGAAATGCCTATCGGCATATATTTTTAAAATGCCTTTCGGAAACTACATCTGAAATGCCTATCTGCTCCTATATTTGAAATGCCTATCGGCAACCATATCTGAAATGCCTATCGACACCTATATTTGAAATACCTATCGGCTTCTATATCTGAAATGCTTATCGGCACCTGTTTTTAAAATGCTAATCGGCAACTATATCTGAAATGCCTATCGGCACCTATATCCGAAATGCCTATCGGCATCAATTTTTGAAATGTCTATCGGAAACTACATCTAAAATGCCTATCAGCACCTATATTTGAAATGCCTATCGGCAACTATATCTGCAATGCCTATCGGCACCTATATTTGAAATGCCTATCGGCTTCTATATCTGAAATGCCTATCGGCACCTATATTTGAAATACCTATCGGCTTCTATATCTGAAATCCCTATCGGTACCTATTTTTAAATTGCAAATCGGTAACTATATCTGAAATGTCTATCGGCACCTATATCTGAAATGCCTATCGGCACCATTTTTTGAAATGCCTATCGGAAACTACATCCGGAATGCCTATCAGCACCTATATTTGAAATGCCAATCGGCAACCATATCTGGAATGCCTATCGGCACCTATATTTGAAATGCCTATCGGCTTCTATATCTGAAATGACTATCGACACCAATTTTTGAAATGCCTATCGGAAACTACATCTGAAATGCCTATCAGCACCTATATTTGAAATGCCTATCGGCAACCATATCTGGAATGCTCATCGGCACCTATATTTGAAATGCCTATCGGCTTATATATCTGAAATGCCTATCGGCACCTATTTTTAAAATGCCAATCGGCAACTATATCTGAAATGCCTATCGGCACCTATATCTGAAATGCCTATCGGCACCTATTTTTGAAATGCCTATCGGAAACTACATCTGAAATGCCTATCAGCACATATATTTGAAATGCTTATCGGCAACCATATCTGAAATGCCTATCCACACCTATATTTGAAATACCTACGGCTTCTATATCTGAAATGCCTATCGGCACCTATTTTTAAAATGCCAATCGGCAACTATATCTGAAATGCCTATCGGCACCTATATCTGAAATGCCTATCGGTACCTATTTTTGAAATGCCTATCGGAAACTACATCTGAAATGATTATCAGCGCTTATATTTGATATGCCTATCGGCAACCATATCTGGAATGCCTATCGGCAACTATATTTGAAATGCCTATCGGCTTCTATATCTGAAATGCCTATCGGCATATATATTTAAAATACCAATCGGCAACTATATCTGAAATGCCTATCGGCACCTATATCTGAAATGCCTATCGGCATATATTTTTGAAATGCCTTTCGGAAACTACATCTGAAATGCCTATCTGCTCCTATATTTGAAATGCCTATCGGCAACCATATCTGAAATGCCTATCGACACCTATATTAAAAATACCTATCGGCTTCTATATCTGAAATGCCTATCGGCACCTGTTTTTAAAATGCCAATCGGCAACTATATCTGAAATGCCTATCGGCACCTATATCCGAAATGCCTATCGGCACCTATTTTTGAAATGCCTATCGGAAACTACATCTAAAATGCCTATCAGCACCTATATTTGAAATGCCTATCGGCAACCATATCTGGAATGCCTATCGGCACCTATATTTGAAATGCCTATCGGCTTCTATATCTGAAATGCCTATCGGCACCTATTTTTAAAATGCCAATCGGCAACTATATCTGAAATGCCTATCGGCACCTATATCTGAAAAGCCTATCGGCACCTATTTTTGAAATGCCTATCGGAAACTACATCTGAAATGCCTATCAGCACCTATATTTGAAATGCCTATCGGCAACCATATCTGGAATGCCTATCGGCACCTATATTTGAAATGCCTATCGGCTTCTATATCTAAAATGCCTATCGGCACCTATTTTTAAAATGCCAATCGGCAACTATATCTGAAGTGCCTATCGGCACCTATATCTGAAATGCCTATCGGCACCTATTTTTGAAATGCCTATCGGAAACTACATCTGAAATGCCTATCAGCACCTATATTTGAAATGCCTATCGGCAACCATATCTGGAATGCCTATCGGCGCCTATATTTGAAATGCCTATCGGCTTCTATATCTGAAATGCCTATCGGCACCTATTTTTAAAATGCCAATCGGCATTTATATCTGAAGTGCCTATCGGCACCTATATCTGAAATGCCTATCGGCACCTATTTTTGAAATGCCAATCGAAAACTACATCTGAATTGCCTATCGGCTTCTATATCTGAAATGCCTATCGGCACCTATTTTTAAAATGCCAATCAACATTTATATCTGAAGTGCCTATCGGCACCTATATCTGAAATGCCTATCGGCACCTATTTTTGAAATGCCTATCGAAAACTACATCTGAAATGCCTATCAGCACCTATATTTGAAATGCCTATCGGCAACCGCATCAGAAATGCCTATCAGCACCTATATCTGAAATGCCTTTCGGCATTTATATCTGAAATGCCGATCGACACCTATATTTGAAATGCCTATCGGCACTTTTATTTTAAATGCCTATCGGCAACTATATCTGATAAGCCTATCGGCACCTATATCTGAAATGCCTATCGGCACCTATTTTTGAAATGCCAATCTTTAAGTATATCTGAAATGCCTATCGACACCTATATCTAAAATGCCTATCGGAACCTATTTTTGAAATGCCTATCGGAAACTACATCTGAAATGACTATCAGCACCTATATTTGAAATGCCTATCGGCAACCATATCTGAAATGCCTATCCACAACTATATTTGAAATACCTATCGGCTTCTATATCTAAAATGCCTATCGGCACCTATTTTTAAAATGCCAATCGGTAAGTATATCTGAAATGCCTATCGGCACCTATATCTAAAATGCCTATCGGAACCTATTTTTGAAATGCCTATCGGAAACTACATCTGAAATGACTATCAGCACCTATATTTGAAATGCCTATCGGCAACCATATCTGAAATGCCTATCCACACCTATATTTGAAATACCTATCGGCTTCTATATCTAAAATGCCTATCAGCACCTATTTTTAAAATGCCAATCGGCAACTACATCTGAAATGCCTATCGGCTTATATATCTGAAATGCCTATCGGCACCTATTTTTAAAATGCCAATCGGCAACTGTATCTGAAATGCCAATCGGCACCTATATCTGAAAAGCCTATCGGCACCTATTTTTAAAATGCCTATCGGAAACTACATCTGAAATGCCTATCAGCACCTATATTTGAAATGCCTATCGGCAACCATATCTGAAATGCCTATCGACACCTATATTTGAAATCCCTATCGGCTTCTATATCTGAAATGCCTATCGGCACCTATTTTTAAAATGCCAATCGGCAACTATATCTGAAATGCCTATCGGCACCTATATCTGAAATGCCTATCGGTACCTATTTTTGAAATGCCTATCGGAAACTACATATGAAATGATTATCAGCACTTATATTTGAAATGCCTATCGGCAACCATATCTGGAATGCCTATCGGCACCTATATTTGAAATGCCTATCGGCTTCTATATCTGAAATGCCTATCGGCACCTATTTTTAAAATACCAATCGGCAACTATATCTGAAATGCCTATCGGCACCTATATCTGAAATGCCTATCGGCACCTATTTTTGAAATGCCTATCGGAAACTCCATCGGAAATGCCTATCAGCACCTATATTTGAAATGCCTATCGGCAACCATATCTGGAATGCCTATCGGCAACTATATTTGAAATGCCTATCGGCAACCATATCTGGAATGCCCTTCGGCACCTATATTTGAAATGCCTATCGGCTTCTATATCTGAAATGCCTATCGGTACCTATTTTTAAAATGCCAATCGGTAACTATATCTGAAATGCCTATCGGCACCTATATCTGAAATGCCTATCGGCACCATTTTTTGAAATGCCTATCGGAAACTACATCCGGAATGCCTATCAGCACCTATATTTGAAATGCCTATCGGCAACCATATCTGGAATGCCTATCGGCACCTATATTTGAAATGCCTATCGGCTTCTATATCTGAAATGCCTATCGACACCAATTTTTGAAATGCCTATCGGAAACTACATCTGAATTGCCTATCAGCACCTATATTTGAAATGCCTATCGGCAACCATATCTGGAATGCTCATCGGCACCTATATTTGAAATGCTTATCGGCAACCATATCTGAAATGCCTATCGACACCTATATTTAAAATCCCTATCGGCTTCTATATCTGAAATGCCTATCGGCACCTATTTTTAAAATGCCAATCGGCAACTATATCTGAAATGCCTATCGGCACCTATATCTGAAATGCCTATCGGCACCAATTTTTGAAATGCTTGTCGGGAACTACATCTGAAATGCCTATCAGCACCTATATTTGAAATGCCTATCGGCAACCATATCTGGAATGCTCATCGGCACCTATATTTGAAATGCCTATCGGCTTATATATCTGAAATGCCTATCGGCACCTATTTTTAAAATGCCAATCGGCAACTATATCTGAAATGCCTATTGGTACCTATATCTGAAATGCCTATCGGCACTAATTTTTGAAATGCCTATCGGAAACTACATCTGAAATGCCTATCAGTACCTATATTTGAAATGCCTATCGGCAATCATATCTGAAATGCCTATCGACACCTATATTTAAAATACCTATCGGCTTCTATATCTGAAATGCCTATCGGCACCTATTTTTAAAATGCCAATCGGCAACTATATCTGAAATGCCTATTGGTACCTATATCTGAAATGCCTATCGGCACTAATTTTTGAAATGCCTATCGGAAACTACATCTGAAATGCCTATCAGCGCCTATATTTGAAATGCCTATCGGCAACCATATCTGGAATGCTCATCGGCACCTATATTTGAAATGCCTATCGGCTTATATATCTGAAATGCCTATCGGCACCTATTTTTAAAATGCCAATCGGCAACTATATCTGAAATGCCTATTGGTACCTATATCTGAAATGCCTATCGGCACTAATTTTTGAAATGCCTATCGGAAACTACATCTGAAATGCCTATCAGCGCATATATTTGAAATGCCTATCGGCAACCATATCTGGAATGCCTATCGGCACCTATATTTGAAATGCCTATCGGCTTCTATATCTGAAATGCCTATCGACACCAATTTTTGAAATGCCTATCGGAAACTACATCTGAAATGCCTATCAGCACCTATATTTGAAATGCCTATCGGCAACCATATCTGGAATGCTCATCGGCACCTATATTTGAAATGCCTATCGGCTTATATATCTGAAATGCCTATCGGCACCTATTTTTAAAATGCCAATCGGCAACTATATCTGAAATGCCTATCGGCACCTATATCTGAAATGCCTATCGGCACCTATTTTTGCAATGCCTATCGGAAACTACATCTGAAATGCCTATCAGCACCTATATTTGAAATGCTTATCGGCAACCATATCTGAAATGCCTATCGACACCTATATTTAAAATCCCTATCGGCTTCTATATCTGAAATGCCTATCGGCACCTATTTTTAAAATGCCAATCGGCAACTATATCTGAAATGCCTATCGGCACCTATATCTGAAATGCCTATCGGCACCAATTTTTGAAATGCCTATCGGAAACTACATCTGAAATGCCTATCAGCACCTATATTTGAAATGCCTATCGGCAACCATATCTGGAATGCTCATCGGCACCTATATTTGAAATTCCTATCGGCTTATATATCTGAAATGCCTATCGGCACCTATTTTTAAAATGCCAATCGGCAACTATATCTGAAATGCCTATTGGTACCTATATCTGAAATGCCTATCGGCACCTATTTTTGAAATGCCTATCGGAAACTACATCTGAAATGCCTATCAGTACCTATATTTGAAATGCCTATCGGCAATCATATCTGAAATGCCTATCGACACCTATATTTGAAATACCTATCGGCTTCTATATCTGAAATGCCTATCGGCACCTATTTTTAAAATGCCAATCGGCAACTATATCTGAAATGCCTATCGGCACCTATATCTGAAATGCCTATCGGCACCAATTTTTGAAATGCCTATCGGAAACTACATCTGAAATGCCTATCAGCACCTATATTTGAAATGCCTATCGGCAACCATATCTGGAATGCCTATCGGCACCTATATTTGAAATGCCTATCGGCTTCTATATCTGAAATGCCTATCGGCACCTATTTTTAAAATGCCAATCAGCAACTATATCTGAAATGCCTATCGGCACCTATATCTGAAATGCCTATCGGCTTCTATTTTTGAAATGCCTATCGAAAACTACATCTGAAATGCCTATCAGCACCTATATTTGAAATGCCTATCGGCAACCATATCTGGAATGCCTATCGGCACCTATATTTGAACTGCCTATCGGCTTCTATATCTGAAATGCCTATCGGCACCTATTTTTAAAATGCCAATCGGCACCTATATCTGAAATGCCTTTCGGCATTTATATCTAAAATGCCGGTCGACACCTATATTTGAAATGCCTATCGGCACATATATTTTAAATGCCTATCGGCAACTATATCTTATATGCCTATCGGCACCTATATCTCATATGCCTATCGGCACCTATTTTTGAAATGCCTATCGGAAACTACATCTAAAATGCCTATCGGCACCTATTTTTAAAATGCCAATCGGTAAGTATATCTGAAATGCCTATCGGCACCTATATCTGAAATGCCTATCGGAACCTATTTTTGAAATGCCTATCGGAAACTACATCTGAAATGACTATCAGCACCTATATTTGAAATGCCTATCGGCAACCATATCTGAAATGCCTATCCACACCTATATTTGAAATACCTACGGCTTCTATATCTGAAATGCCTATCGGCACCTATTTTTAAAATGCCAATCGGCAACTATATCTGAAATGCCTATCGGCACCTATATCTGAAATGCCTATGGGTACCTATTTTTGAAATGCCTATCGGAAACTACATCTGAAATGGTTATCAGCGCTTATATTTGATATGCCTATCGGCAACCATATCTGGAATGCCTATCGGCAACTATATTTGAAATGCCTATCGGCTTCTATATCTGAAATGCCTATCGGCATATATTTTTAAAATACCAATCGGCAACTATATCTGAAATGCCTATCGGCACCTATATCTGAAATGCCTATCGGCATATATTTTTGAAATGCCTTTCGGAAACTACATCTGAAATGCCTATCTGCTCCTATATTTGAAATGCCTATCGGCAACCATATCTGAAATGCCTATCGACACCTATATTTGAAATACCTATCGGCTTCTATATCTGAAATGCCTATCGGCACCTGTTTTTAAAATGCCAATCGGCAACTATTTCAGAAATGCCTATCGGCACCTATATCCGAAATGCCTATCGGCATCAATTTTTGAAATGCCTATCGGAAACTACATCTAAAATGCCTATCAGCACCTATATTTGAAATGCCTATCGGCAACCATATCTGGAATGCCTATCGGCACCTATATTTGAAATGCCTATCGGCTTCTATATCTGAAATGCCTATCGGCACCTATTTTTAAAATGCCAATCGGCAACTATATCTGAATAGCCTATCGGCACCTATATCTGAAATGCCTATCGGCACCTATTTTTGAAATGCCTATAGGAAACTACATCTGAAATGCCTATCAGCACCTATATTTGAAATGCCTATCGGCAACCATATCTGGAATGCCTATCGGCACCTATATTTGAAATGCCTATCGACTTCTATATCTGAAATGCCTATCGGCACCTATTTTTAAAATGCCAATCGGCAACTATATCTGAAATGCCTATCGGCACCTATATCTGAAATGCCTATCGGCACCTATTTTTGAAATGCCTATCGGAAACTACATCTGAAATGCCTATCAGCACCTATTTTTGAAATGCCTATCGGCAACCATATCTGGAATGCCTTTCGGCGCCTATATTTGAAATGCCTATCGGCTTCTATATCTGAAATGCCTATCGGCACCTATTTTTAAAATGCCAATCGGCATTTATATCTGAAGTGCCTATCGGCACCTATATCTGAAATGCCTATCGGCACCTATTTTTGAAATGCCTATCGAAAACTACATCTGAAATGCCTATCAGCACCTATATTTGAAATGCCTATCGGCAACCGCATCAGAAATGCCTATCGGCACCTATATCTGAAATGCCTTTCGGCATTTATATCTGAAATGCCGATCGACACCTATATTTGAAATGCCAATCGGCACTTTTATTTTAAATGCCTATCGGCAACTATATCTGATAAGCCTATCGGCACCTATATCTGAAATGCCTATCGGCACCTATTTTTGAATTGCCAATCTTTAAGTATATCTGAAATGCCTATCGCCACCTATATCTAAAATGCCTATCGGAACCTATTTTTGAAATGCCTATCGGAAACTACATCTGAAATGACTATCAGCACCTATATTTGAAATGCCTATCGGCAACCATATCTGAAATGCCTATCCACACCTATATTTGAAATACCTATCGGCTTCTATATCTAAAATGCCTATCGGCACCTATTTTTAAAATGCCAATCGGTAAGTATATCTGAAATGCCTATCGGCACCTATATCTAAAATGCCTATCGGAACCTATTTTTGAAATGCCTATCGGAAACTACATCTGAAATGACTATCAGCACCTATATTTGAAATGCCTATCGGCAACCATATCTGAAATGCCTATCCACTACTATATTTGAAATACCTATCGGCTTCTATATCCAAAATGCCTATCGGCACCTATTTTTAAAATGCCAATCGGCAACTACATCTGAAATGCCTATCGGCTTATATATCTGAAATGCCTATCGGCACCTATTTTTAAAATGCCAATCGGCAACTATATCTGAAATGCCAATCGGTACCTATATCTGAAATGCCTATCGGCACCTATTTTTGAAATGCCTATCGGAAACTACATCTGAAATGCCTATCAGCACCTATATTTGAAATGCCTATCGGCAACCATATCTGAAATGCCTATCGACACCTATATTTGAAATCCCTATTGGCTTCTATATCTGAAATGCCTATCGGCACCTATTTTTAAAATGCCAATCGGCAACTATATCTGAAATTCCAATCGGCACCTATATCTGAAATGCCTATCGACACCTATTTTTAAAATGCCAATTGGCAACTATATCTGAAATGCCTATCGGCACCTATATCTGAAATGCCTATTGGTACCTATTTTTGAAATGCCTATCGGAAACTACATCTGAAATGATTATCAGCACTTATATTTGAAATGCCTATCGGCAACCATATCTGGAATGCCTATCGGCACCTATATTTGAAATGCATATCGGCTTCTATATCTGAAATGCCTATCGGCACCTATTTTTAAAATACCAATCGGCAACTATATCTGAAATGCCTATCGGCACCCATATCTGAAATGCCTATCGGCACCTATTTTTGAAATGCCTATCGGAAACTCCATCTGAAATGCCTATCAGCACCTATATTTGAAATGCCTATCGGCAACCATATCTGGAATGCCTATCGGCAACTATATTTGAAATGCCTATCGGCAACCATATCTGGAATGCCCTTCGGCACCTATATTTGAAATGCCTATCGGAAACTACATCTGAAATGCCTATCAGCACCTTTATTTGAAATGCTTATCGGCAAGCATATCTGAAATAGCTATCGACACCTATATTTGAAATCCCTATCGGCTTCTATATCTGAAATGCCTATCGGCACCTATTTTTAAAATGCCAATCGGCAACTATATCTGAAATGCCTATCGACACCTATTTTTAAAATGCCAATCGGCAACTATATCTGAATTGCCTATCGGCACCTATATCTGAAATGCCTATCGGCACCTATTTTTGAAATGCCTATCGGAAACTACATCTGAAATGCCTATCAGCACCTTTATTTGAAATGCTTATCGGCAACCATATCTGAAATAGCTATCGACACCTATATTTGAAATCCCTATCGGCTTCTATATCTGAAATGCCTATCGGCACCTATTTTTAAAATGCCAATCGGCAACTATATCTAAAATGCCAATCGGCACCTATATCTGAAATGCCTATCGGCACCTATTTTTGAAATGCCTATCGGAAACTACATCTGAAATGCCTATCAGCACCTATATTTGAAATGCCTATCGGCAACCATATCTGATATTCCTATCGGCACCTATATCTGAAATGCCTATCGGCACATATTTTTGAAATGCCTATCGGAAACTACATCTAAAATGCCTATCGGCACCAATTTTTAAAATGCCAATCGGAAAGTATATCTGAAATGCCTATCGGCACCTATAATTGAATTGCCTATCGGAACCTATTTTTGAAATGCCTATCGGAAACAACATCTGAAATGACTATCAGCACCTATATTTGAAATGCCTATCGGCAACCATATCTGAAATGCCTATCCACACCTGTATTTGAAATACCTATCGGCTTCTATATCTAAAATGCCTATCGGCACCTATTTTTAAAATGCCTATCGGCACTTATATCTGAAATGCCTATCGGCACCAACTTTTGAAATGCCTATCGGAAACTCCATCTGAAATGCCTATCAGCACCTATATTTGAAATGCCTATCGGCAACCATTTCTGGAATGCCTATCGGCACCTATATTTGAAGTGCCTATCGGGTTCTATATCTGAAATGCCTATCAACACCTATTTTTAAAATGCCAATTGGCAACTAATTCTGAAATGCCTATCGGCACCTATATCTGAAATGCCTATCGGTACCTATTTTTGAAATGCCTATCGGAAACTACATCTGAAATGATTATCAGCACTTATATTTGAAATGCCTATCGGCAACCATATCTGGAATGCCTATCGGCACCTATATTTGAAATGCCTATCGGCTTCTATATCTGAAATGCCTATCGGCACCTATTTTTAAAATACCAATCGGCAACTATATCTGAAATGCCTATCGGCACCTATATCTGAAATGCCTATCGGCATATATTTTTAAAATGCCTTTCGGAAACTACATCTGAAATGCCTATCTGCTCCTATATTTGAAATGCCTATCGGCAACCATATCTGAAATGCCTGTCGACACCTATATTTGAAATACCTATCGGCTTCTATATCTGAAATGCTTATCGGCATCTGTTTTTAAAATGCTAATCGGCAACTATATCTGAAATGCCTATCGGCACCTATATCCGAAATGCCTATCGGCATCAATTTTTGAAATGCCTATCGGAAACTACATCTAAAATGCCTATCAGCACCTATATTTGAAATGCCTATCGGCAACTATATCTGCAATGCCTATCGGCACCTATATTTGAAATGCCTATCGGCTTCTATATCTGAAATGCCTATCGGCACCTATTTTTTAAATGCCAATTGGCAACTATATCTGAAATGACTATCGGCACCTATATCTGAAATGCCTATCAGCACCTATATTTGAAATGCCTATCGGAAACTACATCTGAAATGCCTATCAGCACCTATATTTGAAATGCCTATCGGCAACCATATCTGGAATGCCTATCGGCACCTATATTTGCAATGCCTATCGGCTTCTATATCTGAAATGCCTATCGGCACCTATTTTTAAAATGCCAATCGGCAACTATATCTGAAATGCCTATCGGCACCTATATCTGAAATGCCTATCGGCATTTATTTTTGAAATGCCTATCGGAAACTACATCTGAAATGCCTATCAGCACCTGTATTTGAAATGCCTATCGGCAACCGCATCAGAAATGCCTATCGGCACCTATATCTGAAATGCCTATCGGAACCTATTTTGGAAATGCCTATCGGCAACCATATCTGGAATGCCTATCGGCACCTATATTTGAAATGCCTATCGGCTTCTATATCTGAAACGCCTATCGACACCTATTTTTAAAATGCCAATTGGCAACTATATCTGAAATGCCTATCGGCACCTATATCTGAAATGCCTATCGGCACCTATTTTTGAAATGCCTATCGGAAACTACATCTGAAATGCCTATCAGCACCTATATTTGAAACGCTTATCGGCAACCATATCTGAAATGCCTATCGACACCTATATTTGAAATCCCTATCGGCTTCTATATCTGAAATGCCTATCGGCACCTATTTTTAAAATGCCAATCGGCAACTATATCTGAAATGCCTATCGGCACCTATATCTGAAATGCCTATCGGCACCAATTTTTGAAATGCCTATCGGGAACTACATCTGAAATGCCTATCAGCACCTATATTTGAAATGCCTATCGGCAACCATATCTGGAATGCTCATCGGCACCTATATTTGAAATGCCTATCGGCTTATATATCTGAAATGCCTATCGGCACCTATTTTTAAAATGCCAATCGGCAACTATATCTGAAATGCCTATTGGTACCTATATCTGAAATGCCTATCGGCACTAATTTTTGAAATGCCTATCGGAAACTACATCTGAAATGCCTATCAGTACCTATATTTGAAATGCCTATCGGCAATCATATCTGAAATGCCTATCGACACCTATATTTAAAATACCTATCGGCTTCTATATCTGAAATGCCTATCGGCACCTATTTTTAAAATGCCAATCGGCAACTATATCTGAAATGCCTATTGGTACCTATATCTGAAATGCCTATCGGCACTAATTTTTGAAATGCCTATCGGAAACTACATCTGAAATGCCTATCAGCGCCTATATTTGAAATGCCTATCGGCAACCATATCTGGAATGCTCATCGGCACCTATATTTGAAATGCCTATCGGCTTATATATCTGAAATGCCTATCGGCACCTATTTTTAAAATGCCAATCGGCAACTATATCTGAAATGCCTATTGATACCTATATCTGAAATGCCTATCGGCACTAATTTTTGAAATGCCTATCGGAAACTACATCTGAAATGCCTATCAGCGCCTATATTTGAAATGCCTATCGGCAACCATATCTGGAATGCCTATCGGCACCTATATTTGAAATGCCTATCGGCTTCTATATCTGAAATGCCTATCGACACCAATTTTTGAAATGCCTATCGGAAACTACATCTGAAATGCCTATCAGCACCTATATTTGAAATGCCTATCGGCAACCATATCTGGAATGCTCATCGGCACCTATATTTGAAATGCCTATCGGCTTATATATCTGAAATGCCTATCGGCACCTATTTTTAAAATGCCAATCGGCAACTATATCTGAAATGCCTATCGGCACCTATATCTGAAATGCCTATCGGCACCTATTTTTGCAATGCCTATCGGAAACTACATCTGAAATGCCTATCAGCACCTATATTTGAAATGCTTATCGGCAACCATATCTGAAATGCCTATCGACACCTATATTTAAAATCCCTATCGGCTTCTATATCTGAAATGCCTATCGGCACCTATTTTTAAAATGCCAATCGGCAACTATATCTGAAATGCCTATCGGCACCTATATCTGAAATGCCTATCGGCACCAATTTTTGAAATGCCTATCGGAAACTACATCTGAAATGCCTATCAGCACCTATATTTGAAATGCCTATCGGCAACCATATCTGGAATGCTCATCGGCACCTATATTTGAAATTCCTATCGGCTTATATATCTGAAATGCCTATCGGCACCTATTTTTAAAATGCCAATCGGCAACTATATCTGAAATGCCTATTGGTACCTATATCTGAAATGCCTATCGGCACCTATTTTTGAAATGCCTATCGGAAACTACATCTGAAATGCCTATCAGTACCTATATTTGAAATGCCTATCGGCAATCATATCTGAAATGCCTATCGACACCTATATTTGAAATACCTATCGGCTTCTATATCTGAAATGCCTATCGGCACCTATTTTTAAAATGCCAATCGGCAACTATATCTGAAATGCCTATCGGCAACTATATCTGAAATGCCTATCGGCACCTATATCTGAAATGCCTATCGGCACCAATTTTTGAAATGCCTATCGGAAACTACATCTGAAATGCCTATCAGCACCTATATTTGAAATGCCTATCGGCAACCATATCTGGAATGCCTATCGGCACTTATATTTGAAATGCCTATCGGCTTCTATATCTGAAATGCCTATCGGCACCTATTTTTAAAATGCCAATCAGCAACTATATCTGAAATGCCTATCGGCACCTATATCTGAAATGCCTATCGGCTTCTATTTTTGAAATGCCTATCGAAAACTACATCTGAAATGCCTATCAGCACCTATATTTGAGATGCCTATCGGCAACCATATCTGGAATGCCTATCGGCACCTATATTTGAACTGCCTATCGGCTTCTATATCTGAAATGCCTATCGGCACCT
Source organism: Venustoraphidia nigricollis (assembly GCA_034508555.1). NCBI lineage: Eukaryota > Metazoa > Arthropoda > Insecta > Raphidioptera > Raphidiidae > Venustoraphidia > Venustoraphidia nigricollis. The sequence goes on along the minus strand of JAVRKA010000225.1, from coordinate 166,704 downwards.
ATTTTTAAAATGCCAATCGGCACCTATATCTGAAATGCCTTTCGGCATTTATATCTAAAATGCCGGTCGACACCTATATTTGAAATGCCTATCGGCACATATATTTTAAATGCCTATCGGCAACTATATCTTATATGCCTATCGGCACCTATATCTCATATGCCTATCGGCACCTATTTTTGAAATGCCTATCGGAAACTACATCTAAAATGCCTATCGGCACCTATTTTTAAAATGCCAATCGGTAAGTATATCTGAAATGCCTATCGGCACCTATATCTGAAATGCCTATCGGAACCTATTTTTGAAATGCCTATCGGAAACTACATCTGAAATGACTCTCAGCACCTATATTTGAAATGCCTATCGGCAACCATATCTGAAATGCCTATCCACACCTATATTTGAAATACCTACGGCTTCTATATCTGAAATGCCTATCGGCACCTATTTTTAAAATGCCAATCGGCAACTATATCTGAAATGCCTATCGGCACCTATATCTGAAATGCCTATGGGTACCTATTTTTGAAATGCCTATCGGAAACTACATCTGAAATGGTTATCAGCGCTTATATTTGATATGCCTATCGGCAACCATATCTGGAATGCCTATCGGCAACTATATTTGAAATGCCTATCGGCTTCTATATCTGAAATGCCTATCGGCATATATTTTTAAAATACCAATCGGCAACTATATCTGAAATGCCTATCGGCACCTATATCTGAAATGCCTATCGGCATATATTTTTGAAATGCCTTTCGGAAACTACATCTGAAATGCCTATCTGCTCCTATATTTGAAATGCCTATCGGCAACCATATCTGAAATGCCTATCGACACCTATATTTGAAATACCTATCGGCTTCTATATCTGAAATGCCTATCGGCACCTGTTTTTAAAATGCCAATCGGCAACTATTTCAGAAATGCCTATCGGCACCTATATCCGAAATGCCTATCGGCATCAATTTTTGAAATGCCTATCGGAAACTACATCTAAAATGCCTATCAGCACCTATATTTGAAATGCCTATCGGCAACCATATCTGGAATGCCTATCGGCACCTATATTTGAAATGCCTATCGGCTTCTATATCTGAAATGCCTATCGGCACCTATTTTTAAAATGCCAATCGGCAACTATATCTGAATAGCCTATCGGCACCTATATCTGAAATGCCTATCGGCACCTATTTTTGAAATGCCTATAGGAAACTACATCTGAAATGCCTATCGGCACCTATATTTGAAATGCCTATCGGCAACCATATCTGGAATGCCTATCGGCACCTATATTTGAAATGCCTATCGACTTCTATATCTGAAATGCCTATCGGCACCTATTTTTAAAATGCCAATCGGCAACTATATCTGAAATGCCTATCGGCACCTATATCTGAAATGCCTATCGGCACCTATTTTTGAAATGCCTATCGGAAACTACATCTGAAATGCCTATCAGCACCTATTTTTGAAATGCCTATCGGCAACCATATCTGGAATGCCTTTCGGCGCCTATATTTGAAATGCCTATCGGCTTCTATATCTGAAATGCCTATCGGCACCTATTTTTAAAATGCCAATCGGCATTTATATCTGAAGTGCCTATCGGCACCTATATCTGAAATGCCTATCGGCACCTATTTTTGAAATGCCTATCGAAAACTACATCTGAAATGCCTATCAGCACCTATATTTGAAATGCCTATCGGCAACCGCATCAGAAATGCCTATCGGCACCTATATCTGAAATGCCTTTCGGCATTTATATCTGAAATGCCGATCGACACCTATATTTGAAATGCCAATCGGCACTTTTATTTTAAATGCCTATCGGCAACTATATCTGATAAGCCTATCGGCACCTATATCTGAAATGCCTATCGGCACCTATTTTTGAATTGCCAATCTTTAAGTATATCTGAAATGCCTATCGCCACCTATATCTAAAATGCCTATCGGAACCTATTTTTGAAATGCCTATCGGAAACTACATCTGAAATGACTATCAGCACCTATATTTGAAATGCCTATCGGCAACCATATCTGAAATGCCTATCCACACCTATATTTGAAATACCTATCGGCTTCTATATCTAAAATGCCTATCGGCACCTATTTTTAAAATGCCAATCGGTAAGTATATCTGAAATGCCTATCGGCACCTATATCTAAAATGCCTATCGGAACCTATTTTTGAAATGCCTATCGGAAACTACATCTGAAATGACTATCAGCACCTATATTTGAAATGCCTATCGGCAACCATATCTGAAATGCCTATCCACTACTATATTTGAAATACCTATCGGCTTCTATATCTAAAATGCCTATCGGCACCTATTTTTAAAATGCCAATCGGCAACTACATCTGAAATGCCTATCGGCTTATATATCTGAAATGCCTATCGGCACCTATTTTTAAAATGCCAATCGGCAACTGTATCTGAAATGCCAATCGGCACCTATATCTGAAATGCCTATCGGCACCTATTTTTAAAATGCCTATCGGAAACTACATCTGAAATGCCTATCAGCACCTATATTTGAAATGCCTATCGGCAACCATATCTGAAATGCCTATCGACACCTATATTTGAAATCCCTATCGGCTTCTGTATCTGAAATGCCTATCGGCACCTATTTTTAAAATGCCAATCGGCAACTATATCTGAAATGCCTATCGGCACCTATATCTGAAATGCCTATCGGTACCTATTTTTGAAATGCCTATCGGAAACTACATATGAAATGATTATCAGCACTTATATTTGAAATGCCTATCGGCAACCATATCTGGAATGCCTATCGGCACCTATATTTGAAATGCCTATCGGCTTCTATATCTGAAATGCCTATCGGCACCTATTTTTAAAATACCAATCGGCAACTATATCTGAAATGCCTATCGGCACCTATATCTGAAATGCCTATCGGCACCTATTTTTGAAATGCCTATCGGAAACTCCATCGGAAATGCCTATCAGCACCTATATTTGAAATGCCTATCGGCAACCATATCTGGAATGCCTATCGGCAACTATATTTGAAATGCCTATCGGCAACCATATCTGGAATGCCCTTCGGTACCTATATTTGAAATGCCTATCGGCTTCTATATCTGAAATGCCTATCGGTACCTATTTTTAAAATGCCAATCGGTAACTATATCTGAAATGCCTATCGGCACCTATATCTGAAATGCCTATCGGCACCATTTTTTGAAATGCCTATCGGAAACTACATCCGGAATGCCTATCAGCACCTATATTTGAAATGCCTATCGGCAACCATATCTGGAATGCCTATCGGCACCTATATTTGAAATGCCTATCGGCTTCTATATCTGAAATGCCTATCGACACCAATTTTTGAAATGCCTATCGGAAACTACATCTGAATTGCCTATCAGCACCTATATTTGAAATGCCTATCGGCAACCATATCTGGAATGCTCATCGGCACCTATATTTGAAATGCTTATCGGCAACCATATCTGAAATGCCTATCGACACCTATATTTAAAATCCCTATCGGCTTCTATATCTGAAATGCCTATCGGCACCTATTTTTAAAATGCCAATCGGCAACTATATCTGAAATGCCTATCGGCACCTATATCTGAAATGCCTATCGGCACCAATTTTTGAAATGCCTATCAGCACCTATATTTGAAATGCCTATCGGCAACCATATCTGGAATGCTCATCGGCACCTATATTTGAAATGCCTATCGGCTTATATATCTGAAATGCCTATCGGCACCTATTTTTAAAATGCCAATCGGCAACTATATCTGAAATGCCTATTGGTACCTATATCTGAAATGCCTATCGGCACTAATTTTTGAAATGCCTATCGGAAACTACATCTGAAATGCCTATCAGTACCTATATTTGAAATGCCTATCGGCAATCATATCTGAAATGCCTATCGACACCTATATTTAAAATACCTATCGGCTTCTATATCTGAAATGCCTATCGGCACCTATTTTTAAAATGCCAATCGGCAACTATATCTGAAATGCCTATTGGTACCTATATCTGAAATGCCTATCGGAAACTACATCTGAAATGCCTATCAGCGCCTATATTTGAAATGCCTATCGGCAACCATATCTGGAATGCTCATCGGCACCTATATTTGAAATGCCTATCGGCTTATATATCTGAAATGCCTATCGGCACCTATTTTTAAAATGCCAATCGGCAACTATATCTGAAATGCCTATTGGTACCTATATCTGAAATGCCTATCGGCACTAATTTTTGAAATGCCTATCGGAAACTACATCTGAAATGCCTATCAGCGCCTATATTTGAAATGCCTATCGGCAACCATATCTGGGATGCCTATCGGCACCTATATTTGAAATGCCTATCGGCTTCTATATCTGAAATGCCTATCGACACCAATTTTTGAAATGCCTATCGGAAACTACATCTGAAATGCCTATCAGCACCTATATTTGAAATGCCTATCGGCAACCATATCTGGAATGCTCATCGGCACCTATATTTGAAATGCCTATCGGCTTATATATCTGAAATGCCTATCGGCACCTATTTTTAAAATGCCAATCGGCAACTATATCTGAAATGCCTATCGGCACCTATATCTGAAATGCCTATCGGCACCTATTTTTGCAATGCCTATCGGAAACTACATCTGAAATGCCTATCAGCACCTATATTTGAAATGCTTATCGGCAACCATATCTGAAATGCCTATCGACACCTATATTTAAAATCCCTATCGGCTTCTATATCTGAAATGCCTATCGGCACCTATTTTTAAAATGCCAATCGGCAACTATATCTGAAATGCCTATCGGCACCTATATCTGAAACGCCTATCGGCACCAATTTTTGAAATGCCTATCGGAAACTACATCTGAAATGCCTATCAGCACCTATATTTGAAATGCCTATCGGCAACCATATCTGGAATGCTCATCGGCACCTATATTTGAAATTCCTATCGGCTTATATATCTGAAATGCCTATCGGCACCTATTTTTAAAATGCCAATCGGCAACTATATCTGAAATGCCTATTGGTACCTATATCTGAAATGCCTATCGGCACCTATTTTTGAAATGCCTATCGGAAACTACATCTGAAATGCCTATCAGTACCTATATTTGAAATGCCTATCGGCAATCATATCTGAAATGCCTATCGACACCTATATTTGAAATACCTATCGGCTTCTATATCTGAAATGCCTATCGGCACCTATTTTTAAAATGCCAATCGGCAACTATATCTGAAATGCCTATCGGCACCTATATCTGAAATGCCTATCGGCACCAATTTTTGAAATGCCTATCGGAAACTACATCTGAAATGCCTATCAGCACCTATATTTGAAATGCCTATCGGCAACCATATCTGGAATGCCTATCGGCACCTATATTTGAAATGCCTATCGGCTTCTATATCTGAAATGCCTATCGGCACCTATTTTTAAAATGCCAATCAGCAACTATATCTGAAATGCCTATCGGCACCTATATCTGAAATGCCTATCGGCTTCTATTTTTGAAATGCCTATCGAAAACTACATCTGAAATGCCTATCAGCACCTATATTTGAAATGCCTATCGGCAACCATATCTGGAATGCCTATCGGCACCTATATTTGAACTGCCTATCGGCTTCTATATCTGAAATGCCTATCGGCACCTATTTTTAAAATGCCAATCGGCACCTATATCTGAAATGCCTTTCGGCATTTATATCTAAAATGCCGGTCGACACCTATATTTGAAATGCCTATCGGCACATATATTTTAAATGCCTATCGGCAACTATATCTTATATGCCTATCGGCACCTATATCTCATATGCCTATCGGCACCTATTTTTGAAATGCCTATCGGAAACTACATCTAAAATGCCTATCGGCACCTATTTTTAAAATGCCAATCGGTAAGTATATCTAAAATGCCTATCGGCACCTATATCTGAAATGCCTATCGGAACCTATTTTTGAAATGCCTATCGGAAACTACATCTGAAATGACTATCAGCACCTATATTTGAAATGCCTATCGGCAACCATATCTGAAATGCCTATCCACACCTATATTTGAAATACCTACGGCTTCTATATCTGAAATGCCTATCGGCACCTATTTTTAAAATGCCAATCGGCAACTATATCTGAAATGCCTATCGGCACCTAAATCTGAAATGCCTATGGGTACCTATTTTTGAAATGCCTATCGGAAACTACATCTGAAATGGTTATCAGCGCTTATATTTGATATGCCTATCGGCAACCATATCTGGAATGCCTATCGGCAACTATATTTGAAATGCCTATCGGCTTCTATATCTGAAATGCCTATCGGCATATATTTTTAAAATACCAATCGGCAACTATATCTGAAATGCCTATCGGCACCTATATCTGAAATGCCTATCGGCAAATATTTTTGAAATGCCTTTCGGAAACTACATCTGAAATGCCTATCTGCTCCTATATTTGAAATGCCTATCGGCAACCATATCTGAAATGCCTATCGACACCTATATTTGAAATACCTATCGGCTTCTATATCTGAAATGCCTATCGGCACCTGTTTTTAAAATGCCAATCGGCAACTATTTCAGAAATGCCTATCGGCACCTATATCCGAAATGCCTATCGGCATCAATTTTTGAAATGCCTATCGGAAACTACATCTAAAATGCCTATCAGCACCTATATTTGAAATGCCTATCGGCAACCATATCTGGAATGCCTATCGGCACCTATATTTGAAATGCCTATCGGCTTCTATATCTGAAATGCCTATCGGCACCTATTTTTAAAATGCCAATCGGCAACTATATCTGAATAGCCTATCGGCACCTATATCTGAAATGCCTATCGGCACCTATTTTTGAAATGCCTATAGGAAACTACATCTGAAATGCCTATCAGCACCTATATTTGAAATGCCTATCGGCAACCATATCTGGAATGCCTATCGGCACCTATATTTGAAATGCCTATCGACTTCTATATCTGAAATGCCTATCGGCACCTATTTTTAAAATGCCAATCGGCAACTATATCTGAAATGCCTATCGGCACCTATATCTGAAATGCCTATCGGCACCTATTTTTGAAATGCCTATCGGAAACTACATCTGAAATGCCTATCAGCACCTATTTTTGAAATGCCTATCGGCAACCATATCTGGAATGCCTTTCGGCGCCTATATTTGAAATGCCTATCGGCTTCTATATCTGAAATGCCTATCGGCACCTATTTTTAAAATGCCAATCGGCATTTATATCTGAAGTGCCTATCGGCACCTATATCTGAAATGCCTATCGGCACCTATTTTTGAAATGCCTATCGAAAACTACATCTGAAATGCCTATCAGCACCTATATTTGAAATGCCTATCGGCAACCGCATCAGAAATGCCTATCGGCACCTATATCTGAAATGCCTTTCGGCATTTATATCTGAAATGCCGATCGACACCTATATTTGAAATGCCAATCGGCACTTTTATTTTAAATGCCTATCGGCAACTATATCTGATAAGCCTATCGGCACCTATATCTGAAATGCCTATCGGCACCTATTTTTGAATTGCCAATCTTTAAGTATATCTGAAATGCCTATCGCCACCTATATCTAAAATGCCTATCGGAACCTATTTTTGAAATGCCTATCGGAAACTACATCTGAAATGACTATCAGCACCTATATTTGAAATGCCTATCGGCAACCATATCTGAAATGCCTATCCACACCTATATTTGAAATACCTATCGGCTTCTATATCTAAAATGCCTATCGGCACCTATTTTTAAAATGCCAATCGGTAAGTATATCTGAAATGCCTATCGGCACCTATATCTAAAATGCCTATCGGAACCTATTTTTGAAATGCCTATCGGAAACTACATCTGAAATGACTATCAGCACCTATATTTGAAATGCCTATCGGCAACCATATCTGAAATGCCTATCCACTACTATATTTGAAATACCTATCGGCTTCTATATCTAAAATGCCTATCGGCACCTATTTTTAAAATGCCAATCGGCAACTACATCTGAAATGCCTATCGGCTTATATATCTGAAATGCATATCGGCACCTATTTTTAAAATGCCAATCGGCAACTATATCTGAAATGCCAATCGGTACCTATATCTGAAATGCCTATTGGCACCTATTTTTGAAATGCCTATCGGAAACTACATCTGAAATGCCTATCAGCACCTATATTTGAAATGCCTATCGGCAACCATATCTGAAATGCCTATCGACACCTATATTTGAAATCCCTATTGGCTTCTATATCTGAAATGCCTATCGGCACCTATTTTTAAAATGCCAATCGGCAACTATATCTGAAATTCCAATCGGCACCTATATCTGAAATGCCTATCGACACCTATTTTTAAAATGCCAATTGGCAACTATATCTGAAATGCCTATCGGCACCTATATCTGAAATGCCTATTGGTACCTATTTTTGAAATGCCTATCGGAAACTACATCTGAAATGATTATCAGCACTTATATTTGAAATGCCTATCGGCAACCATATCTGGAATGCCTATCGGCACCTATATTTGAAATGCATATCGGCTTCTATATCTGAAATGCCTATCGGCACCTATTTTTAAAATACCAATCGGCAACTATATCTGAAATGCCTATCGGCACCCATATCTGAAATGCCTATCGGCACCTATTTTTGAAATGCCTATCGGAAACTCCATCTGAAATGCCTATCAGCACCTATATTTGAAATGCCTATCGGCAACCATATCTGGAATGCCTATCGGCAACTATATTTGAAATGCCTATCGGCAACCATATCTGGAATGCCCTTCGGCACCTATATTTGAAATGCCTATCGGAAACTACATCTGAAATGCCTATCAGCACCTTTATTTGAAATGCTTATCGGCAAGCATATCTGAAATAGCTATCGACACCTATATTTGAAATCCCTATCGGCTTCTATATCTGAAATGCCTATCGGCACCTATTTTTAAAATGCCAATCGGCAACTATATCTGAAATGCCTATCGACACCTATTTTTAAAATGCCAATCGGCAACTATATCTGAAATGCCTATCGGCACCTATATCTGAAATGCCTATCGGCACCTATTTTTGAAATGCCTATCGGAAACTACATCTGAAATGCCTATCAGCACCTTTATTTGAAATGCTTATCGGCAACCATATCTGAAATAGCTATCGACACCTATATTTGAAATCCCTATCGGCTTCTATATCTGAAATGCCTATCGGCACCTATTTTTAAAATGCCAATCGGCAACTATATCTGAAATGCCAATCGGCACCTATATCTGAAATGCCTATCGGCACCTATTTTTGAAATGCCTATCGGAAACTACATCTGAAATGCCTATCAGCACCTATATTTGAAATGCCTATCGGCAACCATATCTGATATTCCTATCGGCACCTATATCTGAAATGCCTATCGGCACATATTTTTGAAATGCCTATCGGAAACTACATCTAAAATGCCTATCGGCACCAATTTTTAAAATGCCAATCGGAAAGTATATCTGAAATGCCTATCGGCACCTATAATTGAATTGCCTATCGGAACCTATTTTTGAAATGCCTATCGGAAACAACATCTGAAATGACTATCAGCACCTATATTTGAAATGCCTATCGGCAACCATATCTGAAATGCCTATCCACACCTGTATTTGAAATACCTATCGGCTTCTATATCTAAAATGCCTATCGGCACCTATTTTTAAAATGCCTATCGGCACTTATATCTGAAATGCCTATCGGCACCAACTTTTGAAATGCCTATCGGAAACTCCATCTGAAATGCCTATCAGCACCTATATTTGAAATGCCTATCGGCAACCATTTCTGGAATGCCTATCGGCACCTATATTTGAAATGCCTATCGGGTTCTATATCTGAAATGCCTATCAACACCTATTTTTAAAATGCCAATTGGCAACTAATTCTGAAATGCCTATCGGCACCTATATCTGAAATGCCTATCGGTACCTATTTTTTACATGCCTATCGGAAACTACATCTGAAATGATTATCAGCACTTATATTTGAAATGCCTATCGGCAACCATATCTGGAATGCCTATCGGCACCTATATTTGAAATGCCTATCGGCTTCTATATCTGAAATGCCTATCGGCACCTATTTTTAAAATACCAATCGGCAACTATATCTGAAATGCCTATCGGCACCTATATCTGAAATGCCTATCGGCATATATTTTTAAAATGCCTTTCGGAAACTACATCTGAAATGCCTATCTGCTCCTATATTTGAAATGCCTATCGGCAACCATATCTGAAATGCCTATCGACACCTATATTTGAAATACCTATCGGCTTCTATATCTGAAATGCTTATCGGCATCTGTTTTTAAAATGCTAATCGGCAACTATATCTGAAATGCCTATCGGCACCTATATCCGAAATGCCTATCGGCATCAATTTTTGAAATGCCTATCGGAAACTACATCTAAAATGCCTATCAGCACCTATATTTGAAATGCCTATCGGCAACTATATCTGCAATGCCTATCGGCACCTATATTTGAAATGCCTATCGGCTTCTATATCTGAAATGCCTATCGGCACCTATTTTTTAAATGCCAATTGGCAACTATATCTGAAATGACTATCGGCACCTATATCTGAAATGCCTATCAGCACCTATATTTGAAATGCCTATCGGAAACTACATCTGAAATGCCTATCAGCACCTATATTTGAAATGCCTATCGGCAACCATATCTGGAATGCCTATCGGCACCTATATTTGCAATGCCTATCGGCTTCTATATCTGAAATGCCTATCGGCACCTATTTTTAAAATGCCAATCGGCAACTATATCTGAAATGCCTATCGGCACCTATATCTGAAATGCCTATCGGCATTTATTTTTGAAATGCCTATCGGAAACTACATCTGAAATGCCTATCAGCACCTGTATTTGAAATGCCTATCGGCAACCGCATCAGAAATGCCTATCGGCACCTATATCTGAAATGCCTATCGGAACCTATTTTTGAAATGCCTATCGGCAACCATATCTGGAATGCCTATCGGCACCTATATTTGAAATGCCTATCGGCTTCTATATCTGAAACGCCTATCGACACCTATTTTTAAAATGCCAATTGGCAACTATATCTGAAATGCCTATCGGCACCTATATCTGAAATGCCTATCGGCACCTATTTTTGAAATGCCTATCGGAAACTACATCTGAAATGCCTATCAGCACCTATATTTGAAACGCTTATCGGCAACCATATCTGAAATGCCTATCGACACCTATATTTGAAATCCCTATCGGCTTCTATATCTGAAATGCCTATCGGCACCTATTTTTAAAATGCCAATCGGCAACTATATCTGAAATGCCTATCGGCACCTTTTTTTGAAATGCCTATCGGAAACTACATCTGAAATGCCTATCAGCACCTATATTTGAAATGCCTATCGGCAACTATATCTGGAATGCCTATCGGCACCTATATTTGAAATGCCTATCGGCTTCTATATCTGAAATGCCTATCGGCACCTATTTTTAAAATGCCAATCGGCATTTATATCTGAAGTGCCTATCTACACCTATATCTGAAATGCCTATCGGCACCTATTTTTGAAATGCCTATCGAAAACTACATCTGAAATGCCTATCAGCACCTACATTTGAAATGCCTATCGGCAACCACATCAGAAATGCCTATCGGCACCTATATCTGAAATGTCTTTCGGCATTTATATCTGAAATGCCGATCGACACCTATATTTGAAATGCCTATCGGCACTTTTATTTTGAATGCCTATCGGCAACTATATCTGATAAGCCTATCGGCACCTATATCTGAAATGCCTATCGGCACCTATTTTTGAAATGCCAATCTTTAAGTATATCTGAAATGCCTATCGGCACCTATATCTAAAATAACTATCGGAACCTATTTTTGTAATGCCTATCGGAAACTACATCTGAAATGACTATCAGCACCTATATTTGAAATGCCTATCGGCAACCATATCTGAAATGCCTATCCACACCTATACTTGAAATACCTATCGGCTTCTATATGTAAAATGCCTATCGGCACCTATTTTTAAAATGCCAATCGGTAAGTATATCTGAAATGCCTATCGGCACCTATATCTAAAATGCCTATCGGAACCTATTTTTGAAATGCCTATCGGAAACTACATCTGAAATGACTATCAGCACCTATATTTGAAATGCCTATCGGCAACCATATCTGAAATGCCTATCCACACCTATATTTGAAATACCTATCGGCTTCTATATCTAAAATGCCTATCGGCACCTATTTTTAAAATGCCAATCGGCAACTACATCTGAAATGCCTATCGGCTTATATAATATCTGAAATGCCTATCGGCACCTATTTTTAAAATGCCAATCGGCAACTATTTCTGAAATGCCAATCGGCACCTATATCTGAAATACCTATCGGCACCTATTTTTGAAATGCCTATCGGAAACTACATCTAAAATGCCTATCAGCACCTATATTTGAAATGCCTATCGGCAACCATATCTGGAATGCTCATCGGCACCTATATTTGAAATGCCTATCGGCTTATATATCTGAAATGCCTATCGGCACTTATTTTTAAAATGCCAATCGGCAACTATATCTGAAATGCCTATCAGCACCTATATCTGAAATGCCTATCGGCACCTATTTTTGAAATGCCTATCGGAAACTACATCTGAAATGCCTATCGGCTTATATATCTGAAATGCCTATCGGCACCTATTTTTAAAATGCCAATCGGCAACTATATCTGAAATGCCAATCGGCACCTATATCTGAAATGCCTATCGGCACCTATTTTTGAAATGCCTATCGGAAACTACATCTGAAATGCCTATCAGCACCTATATTTGAAATGCCTATCGGCAACCATATCTGAAATGCCTATCGACACCTATATTTGAAATCCCTATCGGCTTCTATATCTGAAATGCCTATCGGCACCTATTTTTAAAATGCCAATCGGCAACTATATCTGAAATGCCAATCGGCACCTATATCTGAAATGCCTATCGACACCTATTTTTAAAATGCCAATTGGCAACTATATCTGAAATGCCTATCGGCACCTATATCTAAAATGCCTATCGGAACCTATTTTTGAAATGCCTATCGGAAACTACATCTGAAATGACTATCAGCACCTATATTTGAAATGCCTATCGGCACCAACTTTTGAAATGCCTATCGGAAACTCCATCTGAAATGCCTATCAGCACCTATATTTGAAATGCCTATCGGCAACCATATCTGGAATGCCTATCGGCACCTATATTTGAAATGCCTATCGGGTTCTATATCTGAAATGCCTATCGACACCTATTTTTAAAATGCCAATTGGCAACTATATCTGAAAAGCCTATCGGCACCTATATCTAAAATGCCTATCGGAACCTATTTTTGAAATGCCTATCGGAAACTACAATCTGAAATGACTATCAGCACCTATATTTGAAATGCCTATCGGCACCAACTTTTGAAATGCCTATCGGAAACTCCATCTGAAATGCCTATCAGCACCTATATTTGAAATGCCTATCGGCAACCATATCTGGAATGCCTATCGGCACCTGTATTTGAAATATCTATCGGCTTCTATATCTAAAATGCCTATCGGCACCTATTTTTAAAATGCCAATCGGCAACTGTATCTGAAATGCCTATCGGCACCTATATCTGAAATGCCTATCGGCACCAACTTTTGAAATGCCTATCGGAAACTCCATCTGAAATGCCTATCAGCACCTATATTTGAAATGCCTATCGGCAACCATATCTGGAGTGCCTATCGGCACCTATATTTGAAATGCCTATCGGGTTCTATATCTGAAATGCCTATCGACACCTATTTTTAAAATGCAAATTGGCAACTATATCTGAAAAGCCTATCGGCACCTATATCTGAAATGCCTATCGGTACCTATTTTTGAAATGTCTATCGGAAACTACATCTGAAATGATTATCAGCACTTATATTTGAAATGCCTATCGGCAACCATATCTGGAATGCCTATCGGCACCTATATTTGAAATGCCTATCGGCTTCTATATCTGAAATGCCTATCGGCACCTATATCTGAAATGCCTATCGGCATATATTTTTAAAATGCCTTTCGGAAAATACATCTGAAATGCCTATCTGCTCCTATATTTGAAATGCCTATCGGCAACCATATCTGAAATGCCTATCGACACCTATATTTGAAATACCTATCGGCTTCTATATTTGAAATGCTTATCGGCACCTGTTTTTAAAATGCCAATCGGCAACTATATCTGAAATGCCTATCGGCACCTATATCCGAAATGCCTATCGGCATCAATTTTTGAAATGCCTATCGGAAACTACATCTAAAATGCCTATCAGCACCTATATTTGAAATGCCTATCGGCAACTATATCTGCAATGCCTATCGGCACCTATATTTGAAATGCCTATCGGCTTCTATATCTGAAATGCCTATCGGCACCTATTTTTTAAATGCCAATTGGCAACTATATCTGAAATGACTATCGGCACCTATATCTGAAATGTCTATCGGCACGTATTTTTGAAATGCCTATCGAAAACTACATCTGAAATGCCTATCAGCACCTATATTTGAAATGCCTATCGGAAACTACATCTGAAATGCCTATCAGCACCTATATTTGAAATGCCTATCGGCAACCATATCTGGAATGCCTATCGGCACCTATATTTGAAATGCCTATCGGCTTCTATATCTGAAATGCTTATCGGCACCTATTTTTAAAATGCCAATCGGCAACTATATCTGAAATGCCTATCGGCACCTATATCTGAAATGCCTATCGGCATATATTTTTAAAATGCCTTTCGGAAAATACATCTGAAATGCCTATCTGCTCCTATATTTGAAATGCCTATCGGCAACCATATCTGAAATGCCTATCGACACCTATATTTGAAATACCTATCGGCTTCTATATTTGAAATGCTTATCGGCACCTGTTTTTAAAATGCCAATCGGCAACTATATCTGAAATGCCTATCGGCACCTATATCCGAAATGCCTATCGGCATCAATTTTTGAAATGCCTATCGGAAACTACATCTAAAATGCCTATCAGCACCTATATTTGAAATGCCTATCGGCAACTATATCTGCAATGCCTATCGGCACCTATATTTGAAATGCCTATCGGCTTCTATATCTGAAATGCCTATCGGCACCTATTTTTTAAATGCCAATTGGCAACTATATCTGAAATGACTATCGGCACCTATATCTGAAATGCCTATCGGCACCTATTTTTGAAATGCCTATCGGAAACTACATCCGGAATGCCTATCAGCACCTATATTTGAAATGCCTATCGGCAACCATATCTGGAATGCCTATCGGCACCTATATTTGAAATGCCTATCGGCTTCTATATCTGAAATGCCTATCGACACCAATTTTTGAAATGCCTATCGGAAACTACATCTGAAATGCCTATCAGCACCTATATTTGAAATGCCTATCGGCAACCATATCTGAAATGCTCATCGGCACCTATATTTGAAATGCCTATCGGCTTATATATCTGAAATGCCTATCGGCACCTATTTTTAAAATGCCAATCGGCAACTATATCTGAAATGCCAATCGGCACCTATATCTGAAATGCCTATCGGCACCTATTTTTGAAATGCCTATCGGAAACTACATCTAAAATGACTATCAGCACCTATATTTGAAATGCCTATCGGCAACCATATCTGAAATGCCTATCCACACCTATATTTGAAATACCTATCGGCTTCTATATCTAAAATGCCTATCGGCACCTATTTTTAAGATGCCAATCGGTAAGTATATCTGAAATGCCTATCGGCATCTATATCTAAAATGCCTATCGGAACCTATTTTTGAAATGCCTATCGGAAACTACATCTGAAATGACTATCAGCAACTATATTTGAAATGCCTATCGGCAACCATATCTGAAATGCCTATCCACACCTATATTTGAAATACCTATCGGCTTCTATATCTGAAATGCCTATCGGCACCTGTTTTTAAAATGCCAATCGGCAACTATATCTGAAATGCCTATCGGCACCTATATCTGAAATGCCTATCGGCACCAATTTTTGAAAAGCCTATCGGAAACTACATCTGAAATGCCTATCAGCACCTATATTTGAAATGCCTATCGGCAACCATATCTGGAATGCCTATCGGCACCTATATTTGAAATGCCTATCGGCTTCTATATCTTAAATGCCTATCGGCACCTATTTTTAAAATGCCAATCGGCAACTATATCTAAAATGCCTATCGGCACCTATATCTGAAATGCCTATCGGCACCTATTTTTGAAATGCCTATCGGAAACTACATCTGAAATGCCTATCAGCACCTATATTTGAAATGCCTATTGGCAACCATATCTGGAATGCCTATCGGCGCCTATATTGAAATGCCTATCGGCTTCTATATCTGAAATACCTATCGGCGCCTATTTTTAAAATGCCAATCGGCAACTATATCTGAAGTGCCTATCGGCACCTATATCTGAATGCCTATCGGCACCTATTTTTGAAATGGCCTATCGAAAACTACATCTGAAATGCCTATCAGCACCTATATTTGAAATGCCTATCGGCAACCACATCAGAAATGCCTATCGGCACCTATATCTGAAATGCCTTTCGCATTTATATCTGAAATGCCGGTCGACACCTATATTTGAAATGCCTATCGGCACATATATTTTAAATGCCTATCGGCAACTATATCTGATATGCCTATCGGCACCTATATCTGAAATGCCTATCGGCACCTATTTTTGAAATGCCTATCGGAAACTACATCTAAAATGCCTATCGGCACCTATTTTTAAAATGCCAATCAGTAAGTATATCTGAAATACCTATCGGCACCTATATCTGAAGTGCCTATCGGAACCTATTTTTGAAATGCCTATCGGCAACTACATCTGAAATGACTATCAGCACCTATATTTGAAATGCCTATCGGCAACCATATCTGAAATGCCTATCCACACCTATATTTGAAATACCTATCGGCTTCTATATCTGAAATGCCTATCGGCACCTATTTTTAAAATGCCAATCGGCAACTATATCTGAAATGCCTAACGGCACCTATATCTGAAATGCCTATCGGTACCTATTTTGAAATGCCTATCGGAAACTACATCTGAAATGATTATCAGCGCTTATATTTGATATGCCTATCGGCAACCATATCTGGAATGCCTATCGGCACCTATATTTGTAATGCCTATCGGCTTCTATATCTGAAATGCCTATCGACACCTATTTTTAAAATGCCAATCGGCAACTATATCTGAAATGCCTATCGGCACCTATATCTGAAATGCCTATCGGCACCTATTTTTGAAATGCTTATCGGAAACTACATCTGAAATGCCTATCAGCACCTATATTTGAAATGCCTATCGGCAACCATATCTGATATGCCTATCGGCACCTATATCTGAAATGCCTATCGGCACCTATTTTTGAAATGCCTATCGGAAACTACATCTAAAATGCCTATCGGCACCTATTTTTAAAATGCTAATTGGAAAGTATATCTGAAATGCCTATCGGCACCTATAATTGAAATGCCTATCGGAACCTATTTTTGAAATGCCTATCGGAAACAACATCTGAAATGACTATCAGTACCTATATTTGAAATGCCTATCGGCAACCATATCTAAAATGCCTATCGGCACCTGTATTTGAAATACCTATCGGCTTCTATATCTAAAATGCCTATCGGCACCTATTTTTAAAATGCCAATCGGCAACTATATCTGAAATGCCTATCGGCACCTATATCTGAAATGCCTATCGGCACCAACTTTTGAAATGCCTATCGGAAACTCCATCTGAAATGCCTATCAGCACCTATATTTGAAATGCCTATCGGCAACCATATCTGGAATGCCTATCGGCACCTATATTTGAAATGCCTATCGGGTTCTATATCTGAAATGCCTATCGACACCTATTTTTAAAATGCCAATTGGCAACTATATCTGAAAAGCCTATCGGCACCTATATCTGAAATGCCTATCGGTACCTATTTTTGAAATGTCTATCGGAAACTACATCTGAAATGATTATCAGCACTTATATTTGAAATGCCTATCGGCAACCATATCTGGAATGCCTATCGGCACCTATATTTGAAATGCCTATCGGCTTCTATATCTAAAATGCCTATCGGCACCTATTTTTAAAATACCAATCGGCAACTATATCTGAAATGCCTATCGGCACCTATATCTGAAATGCCTATCGGCATATATTTTTGAAATGCCTTTCGGAAACTACATCTGAAATGCCTATCTGCTCCTATATTTGAAATGCCTATCGGCAACCATATCTGAAATGCCTATCGACACCTATATTTGAAATACCTATCGGCTTCTATATCTGAAATGCTTATCGGCACCTGTTTTTAAAATGCCAATCGGCAACTATATCTGAAATGCCTATCGGCACCTTTATCCGAAATGCCTATCGGCATCAATTTTTGAAATGCCTATCGGAAACTACATCTAAAATGCCTATCAGCACCTATATTTAAAATGCCTATCAGCAACTATATCTGCAATGCCTATCGGCACCTATATTTGAAATGCCTATCGGCTTCTATATCTGAAATGCCTATCGGCACCTATTTTTTAAATGCCAATTGGCAACTATATCTGAAATGACTATCGGCACCTATATCTGAAATGCCTATCGGCACCTATTTTTGAAATGCCTATCGAAAACTACATCTGAAATGACTATCAGCACCTATATTTGAAATGCCTATCGGAAACTACATCTGAAATGCCTATCAGCACCTATATTTAAAATGCCTATCGGCAACCATATCAGGAATGCCTATCGGCACCTATATTTGAAATGCCTATCGGCTTCTATATCTGAAATGCCTAACGGCACCTATTTTTAAAATGCCAATCGGCAACTATATCTGAAATGCCTATCGGCACCTATATCTGAAATGCCTATCGGCACCTATTTTTGAAATGCCTATCGGAAACTACATCTGAAATGCCTATCAGCACCTATATTTGAAATGCCTATCGGCAACCATATCTGAAATGCCTATCGACACCTATATTTGAAATACCTATCGGCTTCTATATCTAAAATGCCTATCGGTACCTATTTTTAAAATGCCAATCGGTAACTATATCTGAAATGCCTATCGGCACCTATATCTGAAATGCCTATCGGAAACTACATCCGGAATGCCTATCAGCACCTATATTTGAAATGCCTATTGGCAACCATATCTGGAATGCCTATCGGCACCTATATTTGAAATGCCTATCGGCTTCTATATCTGAAATGCCTATCGACACCAATTTTTGAAATGCCTATCGGAAACTACATCTGAAATGCCTATCAGCACCTATATTTGAAATACCTATCGGCAACCATATCTGGAATGCTCATCGGCACCTATATTTGAAATGCCTATCGGAAACTACATCTTAAATGCCTATCGGCACCTATTTTTAAAAGGCCAATCGGAAAGTATATCTGAAATGCCTATCGGCACCTATAATTGAAATGCCTATCGGAACCTATTTTTGAAATGCCTATCGGAAACAACATCTGAAATGACTATCAGCACCTATATTTGAAATGCCTATCGGCAACCATATCTGGA
The DNA here is from genome assembly GCA_034508555.1 of Venustoraphidia nigricollis. Lineage (NCBI taxonomy): Eukaryota > Metazoa > Arthropoda > Insecta > Raphidioptera > Raphidiidae > Venustoraphidia > Venustoraphidia nigricollis. The sequence continues at coordinate 146,921 of JAVRKA010000225.1, read as the reverse complement.
ATGCCTATCGGCAACTATATTTGAAATGCCTATCGGCTTCTATATCTGAAATGCCTATCGGCACCTATTTTTAAAATACCAATCGGCAACTATATCTGAAATGCCTATCGGCATATATTTTTGAAATGCCTTTCGGAAACTACATCTGAAATGCCTATCTGCTCCTATATTTGAAATGCCTATCGGCAACCATATCTGAAATGCCTATCGACACCTATATTTGAAATACCTATCGGCTTCTATATCTGAAATGCCTATCGGCACCTGTTTTTAAAATGCCAATCGGCAACTATATCTGAAATGCCTATCGGCACCTATATCCAAAATGCCTATCAGCATCAATTTTTCAAATGCCTATCGGAAACTACATCTAAAATGCCTATCAGCACCTATATTTGAAATGCCTATCGGCAACCATATCTGGAATGCCTATCGGCACCTATATTTGAAATGCCTATCGGCTTCTATATCTGAAATGCCTATCGGCACCTATTTTTTAAATGCCAATTGGCAACTATATCTGAAATGACTATCGGCACCTATATCTGAAATGCCTATCGGCATATATTTTTGAAATGCCTTTCGGAAACTACATCTGAAATGCCTATCTGCTCCTATATTTGAAATGCCTATCGGCAACCATATCTGAAATGCCTATCGACACCTATATTTGAAATACCTATCGGCTTCTATATCTGAAATGCCTATCGGCACCTGTTTTTAAAATGCCAATCGGCAACTATATCTGAAATGCCTATCGGCACCTATATCCGAAATGCCTATCGGCACCTATTTTTGAAATGCCTATCGGAAACTACATCTAAAATGCCTATCAGCACCCATATTTGAAATGCCTATCGGCAACCATATCTGGAATGCCTATCGGCACCTATATTTGAAATGCCTATCGGCTTCTATATCTGAAATGCCTATCGGCACCTATTTTTAAAATGCCAATCGACAACTATATCTGAAATGCCTATCGGCACCTATATCTAAAATGCCTATCGGCACCTATTTTTGAAATGCCTATCGGAAACTACATCTGAAATGTCTATCAGCACCTATATTTGAAATGCTTATCGGCAACCATATCTGAAATGCCTATCGACACCTATATTTGAAATCCCTATCGGCTTCTATATCTGAAATGCCTATCGGCACCTATTTTTAAAATGCCAATCGGCAACTATATCTGAAATGCCTATCGGCACCTATATCTGAAATCCCTATCGGCACCTATTTTTGAAATGCCTATCGGAAACTACATCTGAAATGCCTATCAGCACCTATATTTGAAATGCCTATCGGCAACCATATCTGGAATGCCTATCGGCGCCTATATTTGAAATGCCTATCGGCTTCTATATCTAAAATGCCTATCGGCACCTATTTTTTAAATGCCAATTGGCAACTATATCTGAAATGCCTATCGGCACCTATTTTTGAAATGCCTATCGGAAACTACATCTGAAATGCCTATCAGCACCTATATTTGAAATGCCTATCGGCAACCATATCTGGAATGCCTATCGGCGCCTATATTTGAAATGCCTATCGGCAACTATATCTGAAATGCCTATCGGCACCTATATCTGAAATGCCTATCGGCACCTATTTTTGAAATGCCTATCGGAAACTACATCTAAAATGCCTATCAGCACCTATATTTGAAATGCCTATCGGCAACCATATCTTGAATGCCTCTCGGCACCTATATTTGAAATGCCTATCGGCTTCTATATCTGAAATGCCTATCGGCATCTATTTTTTAAATGCCAATTGGCAACTATATCTGAAATGACTATCGGCACCTATATCTGAAATGCCTATCGGCATATATTTTTGAAATGCCTTTCGGAAACTACATCTGAAATGCCTATCTGCTCCTATATTTGAAATGCCTATCGGCAACCATATCTGAAATGCCTATCGACACCTATATTTGAAATACCTATCGGCTTCTATATCTGAAATGCCTATCGGCACCTATTTTTTAAATGCCAATCGGCAACTATATCTGAAATGCCTATCGGCACCTATATCCGAAATGCCTATCGGCACCTATTTTTGAAATGCCTATCGGAAACTACATCTAAAATGCCTATCAGCACCCATATTTGAAATGCCTATCGGCAACCATATCTGGAATGCCTATCGGCACCTATATTTGAAATGCCTATCGGCTTCTATATCTGAAATGCCTATCGGCACCTATTTTTAAAATGCCAATCGACAACTATATCTGAAATGCCTATCGGCACCTATATCTAAAATGCCTATCGGCACCTATTTTTGAAATGCCTATCGGAAACTACATCTGAAATGTCTATCAGCACCTATATTTGAAATGCTTATCGGCAACCATATCTGAAATGCCTATCGACACCTATATTTGAAATCCCTATCGGCTTCTATATCTGAAATGCCTATCGGCACCTATTTTTAAAATGCCAATCGGCAACTATATCTGAAATGCCTATCGGCACCTATATCTGAAATCCCTATCGGCACCTATTTTTGAAATGCCTATCGGAAACTACATCTGAAATGCCTATCAGCACCTATATTTGAAATGCCTATCGGCAACCATATCTGGAATGCCTATCGGCGCCTATATTTGAAATGCCTATCGGCTTCTATATCTGAAATGCCTATCGGCACCTATTTTTTAAATGCCAATTGGCAACTATATCTGAAATGCCTATCGGCACCTATTTTTGAAATGCCTATCGGAAACTACATCTGAAATGCCTATCAGCACCTATATTTGAAATGCCTATCGGCAACCATATCTGGAATGCCTATCGGCGCCTATATTTGAAATGCCTATCGGCAACTATATCTGAAATGCCTATCGGCACCTATATCTGAAATGCCTATCGGCACCTATTTTTGAAATGCCTATCGGAAACTACATCTAAAATGCCTATCAGCACCTATATTTGAAATGCCTATCGGCAACCATATCTTGAATGCCTCTCGGCACCTATATTTGAAATGCCTATCGGCTTCTATATCTGAAATGCCTATCGGCATCTATTTTTTAAATGCCAATTGGCAACTATATCTGAAATGACTATCGGCACCTATATCTGAAATGCCTATCGGCATATATTTTTGAAATGCCTTTCGGAAACTACATCTGAAATGCCTATCTGCTCCTATATTTGAAATGCCTATCGGCAACCATATCTGAAATGCCTATCGACACCTATATTTGAAATACCTATCGGCTTCTATATCTGAAATGCCTATCGGCACCTGTTTTTAAAATGCCAATCGGCAACTATATCTGAAATGCCTATCGGCACCTATATCCGAAATGCCTATCGGCACCTATTTTTGAAATGCCTATCGGAAACTACATCTAAAATGCCTATCAGCACCCATATTTGAAATGCCTATCGGCAACCATATCTGGAATGCCTATCGGCACCTATATTTGAAATGCCTATCGGCTTCTATATCTGAAATGCCTATCGGCACCTATTTTTAAAATGCCAATCGACAACTATATCTGAAATGCCTATCGGCACCTATATCTAAAATGCCTATCGGCACCTATTTTTGAAATGCCTATCGGAAACTACATCTGAAATGTCTATCAGCACCTATATTTGAAATGCTTATCGGCAACCATATCTGAAATGCCTATCGACACCTATATTTGAAATCCCTATCGGCTTCTATATCTGAAATGCCTATCGGCACCTATTTTTAAAATGCCAATCGGCAACTATATCTGAAATGCCTATCGGCACCTATATCTGAAATCCCTATCGGCACCTATTTTTGAAATGCCTATCGGAAACTACATCTGAAATGCCTATCAGCACCTATATTTGAAATGCCTATCGGCAACCATATCTGGAATGCCTATCGGCGCCTATATTTGAAATGCCTATCGGCTTCTATATCTGAAATGCCTATCGGCACCTATTTTTTAAATGCCAATTGGCAACTATATCTGAAATGCCTATCGGCACCTATTTTTGAAATGCCTATCGGAAACTACATCTGAAATGCCTATCAGCACCTATATTTGAAATGCCTATCGGCAACCATATCTGGAATGCCTATCGGCGCCTATATTTGAAATGCCTGTCGGCAACTATATCTGAAATGCCTATCGGCACCTATATCTGAAATGCCTATCGGCACCTATTTTTGAAATGCCTATCGGAAACTACATCTAAAATGCCTATCAGCACCTATATTTGAAATGCCTATCGGCAACCATATCTTGAATGCCTCTCGGCACCTATATTTGAAATGCCTATCGGCTTCTATATCTGAAATGCCTATCGGCATCTATTTTTTAAATGCCAATTGGCAACTATATCTGAAATGACTATCGGCACCTATATCTGAAATGCCTATCGGCATATATTTTTGAAATGCCTTTCGGAAACTACATCTGAAATGCCTATCTGCTCCTATATTTGAAATGCCTATCGGCAACCATATCTGAAATGCCTATCGACACCTATATTTGAAATACCTATCGGCTTCTATATCTGAAATGCCTATCGGCACCTATTTTTTAAATGCCAATTGGCAACTATATCTGAAATGACTATCGGCACCTATATCTGAAATGCCTATCGGCACCTATTTTTGAAATGCCTATCGAAAACTACATCTGAAATGCCTATCAGCACCTATATTTGAAATGCCTATCGGAAACTACATCTGAAATGCCTATCAGCACCTATATTTGAAATGCTTATCGGCAACCATATCTAAAATGCCTATCGACACCTATATTTGAAATCCCTATCGGCTTCTATATCTGAAATGCCTATCGGCACCTATTTTTAAAATGCGAATCGGCAACTATATCTGAAATGCCTATCGGCACCTATATCTGAAATGCCTATCGGCACCTATTTTTGAAATGCCTATCGGAAACTACATCTTAAATGCATATCAGCACCTATATTTGAAATGCCTATCGGCAACCATATCTGGAATGCCTATCGGCGCCTATATTTGAAATGCCTATCGGCTTCTATATCTGAAATGCCTATCGGCACCTATTTTTAAAATTCCAATCGGCATTTATATCTGAAGTGCCTATCGGCACCTATATATGAAATGCCTATCGGCACCAATTTTTGAAATGCCTATCGAAAACTACATCTGAAATGCCTATCAGCAACTATATTTGAAATGCCTATCGGCAACCACATCAGAAATGCCTATCGGCACCTATATCTGAAATGCCTTTCGGCATTTATATCTGAAATGCCGATCGACACCTATATTTGAAATGCCTATCGGCACTTTTATTTTAAATGCCTATCGGCAACTATATCTGATAAGCCTATCGGCACCTATATCTGAAATGCCTATCGGCACCTATTTTTGAAATGCCAATCTTTAAGTATATCTGAAATGCCTATCGGCACCTATATCTAAAATGCCTATCGAAAACCTATTTTTGAAATGCCTATCGGAAACTACATCTGAAATGACTATCAGCACCTATATTTGAAATGCCTATCGGCAACCATATCTGAAATGCCTATCCACACCTATATTTGAAATACCTATCGGCTTCTATATCTAAAATGCCTATCGGCACCTATTTTTAAAATGCCAATCGGCAACTACATCCGAAATGCCTATCGGCTTATATAACTGAAATGCCTATCGGCACCTATTTTTAAAATGCCAATCGGCAACTATATCTGAAATGCCAATCGGCACCTATATCTGAAATGCCTATCGGCACCTATTTTTGAAATGCCTATCGGAAACTACATCTGAAATGCCTATCAGCACCTATATTTGAAATGCCTATCGGCAACCATATCTGAAATGCCTATCGACACCTATATTTGAAATCCCTATCGGCTTCTATATCTGAATTGCCTATCGGCACCTATTTTTAAAATGCCAATCGGCAACTATATCTGAAATGCGAATCGGCACCTATATCTGAAATGCCTATCGACACCTATTTTTGAAATGCCAATTGGCAACTATATCTGAAATGCCTATCGGCACCTATATCTAAAATGCCTATCGGAACCTATGTTTGAAATGCCTATCGGAAACTACATCTGAAATGACTATCAGCACTTATATTTGAAATGCCTATCGGCAACCATATCTGAAATGCCTATCCACACCTATATTTGAAATACCTATCGGCTTCTATATCTAAAATGCCTATCGGCACCTATTTTTAAAATGCCAATCGGCAACTACATCTGAAATGCCTATCGGCTTATATATCTGAAATGCCTATCGGCACCTATTTTTAAAATGCCAATCGGCAACTATATCTGAAATGCTAATCGGCACCTATATCTGAAATGCCTATTGACACCTATTTTTAAAATGCCAATTGGCAACTATATCTGAAATGCCTAACGGCACGTATATCTGAAATGCCTATCGACACCTATTTTTAAAATGCCAATTGGCAACTATATCTGAAATGCCTATCGGCACCTATATCTGAAATAACTATCGGTACCTATTTTTGGAATGCCTATCGGAAACTACATCTGAAATGATTATCAGCACTTATATTTGAAATGCCTATCGGCAACCATATCTAAAATGCCTTTCGGCACCTATATTTGAAATGCCTATCGGCTTCTATATCTGAAATGCCTATCGGCACCTATTTTTAAAATACCAATCGGCAACTATATCTGAAATGCCTATCGGCACCTATATCTGAAATGCCTATCGGCATATATTTTTGAAATGCCTTTCAAAAACTACATCTGAAATGCCTATCTGCTCCTATATTTGAAATGCCTATCGGCAACCATATCTGAAATGCCTATCGACACCTATATTTGAAATACCTATCGGCTTCTATATCTGAAATGCCTATCGGCACCTGTTTTTAAAATGCCAATCGGCAACTATATCTGAAATGCCTATCGGCACTTATATCCGAAATGCCTATCGGCATCAATTTTTGAAATGCCTATCGGAAACTACATCTAAAATGCCTATCAGCACCTATATTTGAAATGCCTATCGGCAACCATATCTGGAATGCCTATCGGCACCTATATTTGAAATGCCTATCGGCTTCTATATCTGAAATGCCTATCGGCACCTATTTTTAAAATGCCAATCGGCAACTATATCTGAAATGCCTATCGGCACCTATATCTAAAATGCCTATCGGCACCTATTTTTGAAATGCCTATCGGAAACTACATCTGAAATGTCTATCAGCACCTATATTTGAAATGCTTATCGGCAACCATATCTGAAATGCCTATCGACACCTATATTTGAAATCCCTATCGGCTTCTATATCTGAAATGCCTATCGGCACCTATTTTTAAAATGCCAATCGGCAACTATATCTGAAATGCCTATCGGCACTTATATCTGAAATGCCTATCGGCACCTATTTTTGAAATGCCTATCGGAAACTACATCTGAAATGCCTATCAGCACCTATATTTGAAATGCCTATCGGCAACCATATCTGGAATGCCTATCGGCGCCTATATTTGAAATGCCTATCGGCAACTATATCTGAAATGCCTATCGGCACCTATATCTGAAATGCCTATCGGCACCTATTTTTGAAATGCCTATCGGAAACTACATCTGAAATGCCTATCAGCACCTATATTTGAAATGCCTATCGGCAACCATATCTGGAATGCCTATCGGCGCCTATATTTGAAATGCCTATCGGCTTCTATATCTAAAATGCCTATCGGCACCTATTTTTAAAATGCCAATCGGCAACTATATCTGAAGTGCCTATCGGCACCTATATCTCAAATGCCTATCGGCACCTATTTTTGAAATGCCTATTGAAAACTACATCTGAAATGCCTATCAGCATTTATATTTGAAATGCCTATCGGCAACCACATCAGAAATGCCTATCGGCACCTATATCTAAAATGCCCTACGGCATTTATATCTGAAATGCCGATCGACACCTATATTTGAAATGCCTATCGGCACCTATATTTTAAATGCCTATCGGCAACTATATCTGATATGCCTATCAGCACCTATATCTAAAATGCCTATCGGCACCTATTTTTGAAATGCCTATCGGAAACTACATCTAAAATGCCTATCGGCACCTATTTTTAAAATGCCAATCGGAAAGTATATCTGAAATGCCTATCGGCACCTATAATTGAAATGCCTATCGGAACCTATTTTTGAAATGCCTATCGGAAACAACATCTGAAATGACTATCAGCACCTATATTTGAAATGCCTATCGGCAACCATATCTGAAATGCCTATCCACACCTGTATTTGAAATACCTATCGGCTTCTATATCTAAAATGCCTATCGGCACCAATTTTTAAAATGCCAATCGGCAACTATATCTGAAATGCCTATCGGCACCTATATCTGAAATGCCTATCTGCACCAACTTTTGAAATGCCTATCGGAAACTCCATCTGAAATGCCTATCAGCACCTATATTTGAAATGCCTATCGGCAACCATATCTGGAATGCGTATCGGCACCTATATTTGAAATGCCTATCGGGTTCTATATCTGAAATGCCTATCGACACCTATTTTTAAAATGCCAATTGGCAACTATATCTGAAATGCCTATCGGCACCTACATATGAAATGCCTATCGGTACCTATTTTTGAAATGCCTATCGGAAACTACCTCTGAAATGATTATCAGCACTTATATTTGAAATGCCTATCGGTAACCATATCTAGAATGCCTGTCGTTACCTATATTTGAAATGCCTATCGGTTTCTATATCTGAAATGCCTAACGGCACCTATTTTTAAAATACTAATCGGCAACTATATCTGAAATGCCTATCGGCACGTATATCTGAAATGCCTATCGGCATATATTTTTGAAATGCCTTTCGGAAACTATATCTGAAATGCCTATCTGCTCCTATATTTGAAATGCCTATCGGCAACCATATCTGAAATGCCTATCGACACCTATATTTGAAATACCTATCGGCTTCTATATCTGAAATGCCTATCGGCACCTGTTTTTAAAATGCCAATCGGCAACTATATCTGAAATGCCTATCGGCACCTATATCCGAAATGCCTATCGGCATCAATTTTTGAAATGCCTATCGGAAACTACATCTAAAATGCCTATCAGCACCTATATTTGAAATGCCTATCGGCAACCATATCTGGAATGCCTATCGGCACCTATATTTGAAATGTCTATCGGCTTCTATATCTGAAATGCCTATCGGCACCTACTTTTAAAATGCCAATCGGCAACTATATCTGAAATGCCTATCGGCACCTATATCTGAAATGCCTATCGGCACCTATTTTTGAAATGCCTATCGGAAACTACATCTGAAATGCCTATCAGCACCTATATTTGAAATGCTTATTGGCAACCATATCTGAAATGCCTATCGACACCTATATTTGAAATCCCTATCGGTTTCTATATCTGAAATGCCTATCGGCACCTATTTTTAAAATGCCAATCGGCAACTATATCTGAAATGCCTATCGGCACCTATATCTGAAATGCCTATCGGCACCTATTTTTGAAATGCCTATCGGAAACTACATCTGAAATGCTTATCAGCACCTATATTTGAAATGCCTATCGGCAACCATATCTGGACTGCCTATCGGCGCCTATATTTGAAATGCCTATCGGCTTCTATATCTGAAATGCCTATCGGCACCTATTTTTAAAATGCCAATCGGCATTTATATCTGAAGTGCCTATCGGCACCTATATCTGAAATGCCTATCAGCACCTATATTTGAAATGCCTATCGGCAACCACATCAGAAATACCTATCGGCACCTATATCTGAAATGCCTTTCGGCATTTATATCTGAAATGCCGATCGACACCTATATTTGAAATGCCTATCGGCACTTTTATTTTAAATGCCTATCGGCAACTATATCTGATAAGCCTATCGGCACCTATATCTGAAATGCCTATCGGCACCTATTTTTGAAATGCCAATCTTTAAGTATATCCGAAATGCCTATCGGCACCTATATCTAAAATGCCTATCGGAACCTATTTTTGAAATGCCTATCGGAAACTACATCTGAAATGACTATCAGCACCTATATTTGAAATGCCTATCGGCAACCATATCTGAAATGCCTATCCACACCTATATTTGAAATACCTATCGGCTTCTATATCTAAAATGCCTATCGGCACCTATTTTTAAAATGCCAATCGGTAAGTATAACTGAAATGCCTATCGGCACCTATATCTAAAATGCCTATCGGACCCTATTTTTGAAATGCCTATCGGAAACTACATCTAAAATGACTCTCAGCACCTATATTTGAAATGCCTATCGGCAACCATATCTGAAATGCCTATCCACACCTATATTTGAAATACCTATCGGCTTCTATATCTAAAATGCCTATCGGCACCTATTTTTAAAATGCCAATCGGCAACTACATCTGAAATGCCTATCGGCTTATATATCTGAAATGCCTAACGGCACCTATTTTTAAAATACCAATCGGCAACTATATCTGAAATGCCAATCGGCACCTATATCTGAAATGCCTATCGACACCTATTTTTAAAATGCCAATTAGCAACTATATCTGAAATGCCTAACGGCACCTATATCTGAAATGCCTATCGACACCTATTTTTAAAATGCCAATTGGCAACTATATCTGAAATGCCTATCGGCACCTATATCTAAAATGCCTATCGGTACCTATTTTTGAAATGCCTATCGGAAACTACATCTGAAATGATTATCAGCACTTATATTTGAAATGCCTATTGGCAACCATATCTGGAATGCCTATCGGCACCTATATTTGAAATGCCTATCGGCTTCTATATCTGAAATGCCTATCGGCACCTATTTTTAAAATACCAATCGGCAACTATATCTGAAATGCCTACAGGCACCTATATCTGAAATGCCTATCGGCATATATTTTTGAAATGCCTTTCGGAAACTACATCTGAAATGCCTATCTGCTTCTATATTTGAAATGCCTACCTTCAACCATATCTGAAATGCCTATCGACACCTATATTTGAAATACCTATCGGCTTCTATATCTGAAATGCCTATCGGCACCTGTTTTTAAAATGCCAATCGGCAACTATATCTGAAATGCCTATCGGCACCTATATCCGAAATGCTTATCGGCATCAATTTTTGAAATACCTATCGGCAACTACATCTAAAATGCCTATCAGCACCTATATTTGAAATGCCTATCGGCAACTATATCTGCAATGCCTATCGGCACCTATATTTGAAATGCCTATCGGCTTCTATATCTGAAATGCCTATCGGCACCTATTTTTTAAATGCCAATTGGCAACTATATCTGAAATGACTATCGGCACCTATATCTGAAATGCCTATCGGCACCTATTTTTGAAATGCCTATCGAAAACTACATCTGAAATGCCTATCAGCACCTATATTTGAAATGCCTATCGGAAACTACATCTGAAATGCCTATCAGCATCTATATTTGAAATGCCTATCGGCAACCATATCTGGAATGCCTATCGGCACCTATATTTGAAATGCCTATCGGCTTCTATATCTGAAATGCCTATCGGCAACTATTTTTAAAATGCCAATCGGCAACTATGTCTGAAATGCGTATCGGCACCTATATCTGAAATGCCTATCGGCACCATTTTTTGAAATGCCTATCGGAAACTACATCCGGAATGCCTATCAGCACCTATATTTGAAATGCCTATCGGCAACCGTATCTGGAATGCCTATCGGCACCTATATTTGAAATGCCTATCGGCTTCTATATCTGAAATGCCTATCGACACCAATTTTTGAAATGCCTATCGGAAACTACATCTGAAATGCCTATCAGCACCTATATTTGAAATGCCTATTTGCAACCATATCTGGAATGCTCATCGGCACCTATATTTGAAATGCCTATCGGCTTATATATCTGAAATGCCTATCGGCACCTATTTTTAAAATGCCAATCGGCAACTATATCTGAAATGCCTATCGGCACCTATATCTGAAATGCCTATCGGCACCTATTTTTGAAATGCCTATCGGAAACTACATCTGAAATGCCCATCAGCACCTATATTTGAAAAGCTTATCGGCAACCATATCTGAAATGCCTATCGACACCTATATTTAAAATCCCTATCGGCTTCTATATCTGAAATGCCTATTGGCACCTATTTTTAAAATGCCAATCGGCAACTATATCTGAAATGCCTATCGGCACCTATATCTGAAATGCCTATCGGCACCAATTTTTGAAATGCCTATCGGAAACTACATCTGAAATGCCTATCAGCACCTATATTTGAAATGCCTATCGGCAAACATATCTGGAATGCTCATCGGCACCTATATTTGAAATGCCTATCGGCTTATATATCTAAAATGCCTATCGGCACCTATTTTTAAAATGCCAATCGGCAACTATATCCTAAATGCCTATCGGCACCTATATCTGAAATGCCTATCGGCACCTATTTTTGAAATGCCTATCGGAAACTTCATCTGAAATGCCTATCAGCACCTATATTTGAAATGCCTATCGGCAAACATATCTGAAATGCCTATCGAAACCTATATTTGAAATACCTATCGGCTTCTATATCTGAAATGCCTATCGGCACCTATTTTTAAAATGCCAATCGGCAACTATATTTGAAATGCCTATCGGCACCTATATCTGAAATGCCTATCGGCACCAATTTTTGAAAAGCCTATCGGAAACTACATCTGAAATGCCTATCAGCACCTATATTTGAAATGCCTATCGGCAACCATATCTGGAATGCCTATCGGCACCTATATCTGAAATGCCTATCGGCACCTATTTTTGAAATGCCTATCGGAAATTACATCTGAAATGCCTATCAGCACCTATATTTGAAATGCCTATCGGCAAACATATCTGGAATGCCTATCGGCGCCTATATTTGAAATGCCTATCGGCTTCTATATCTGAAATACCTATCGGCGCCTATTTTTAAAATGCCAATCGGCAACTATATCTGAAGTGCCTATCGGCACCTATATCTGAAATGCCTATCGGCACCTATTTTTGAAATGCCTATCGAAAACTACATCTGAAATGCCTATCAGCACCTATATTTGAAATGCCTATCGGCAACCACATCAGAAATGCCTATCGGCACCTATATCTGAAATGCCTTTGGGCATTTATATCTGAAATGCCGGTCGACACCAAATTTGAAATGCCTATCGGCACATATATTTTAAATGCCTATCGGCAACTATATCTGATATGCCTATCGGCACCTATATCTGAAATGCCTATCGGCACCTATTTTTGAAATGCCTATCGGAAACTACATGTAAAATGCCTATCGGCACCTATTTTTAAAATGCCAATCGGTAAGTATATCTGGAATGCCTATCGGCACCTATATCTGAAATGCCTATCGGAACTTAATTTTGAAATGCCTATCGGAAACTACATCTGAAATGACTATCAGCACCTATATTTGAAATGCCTATCGGCAACCATATCTGAAATGCCTATCCACACCTATATTTGAAATACCTATCGGCTTCTATATCTGAAATGCCTATCGGCACCTATTTTTAAAATGCCAATCGGCAACTATATCTGAAATGCCTATCGGCACCTATATCTGAAATGCCTATCGGTACCTATTTTTGAAATGCCTATCGGAAACTACATCTAAAATGATTATCAGCGCTTATATTTGATATGCCTATCGGCAACCATATCTGGAATGCCTATCGGCACCTATATTTGAAATGCCTATCGGCTTCTATATCTGAAATGCCTATCGACACCTATTTTTAAAATGCCAATCGGCAACTATATCTGAAATGCCTATCGGCACCTATATCTGAAATGCCTTTCGGCACCTATTTTTGAAATGCCTATCGGAAACTACATCTGAAATGCCTATCAGCACCTATATTTGAAATGCCTATCGGCAACCATATCTGATATGCCTATCGGCACCTATATCTGAAATGCCTATCGGCACCTATTTTTGAAATGCCTATCGGAAACTACATCTAAAATGCCTATCGGCACCTATTTTTAAAATGCCAATCGGAAAGTATATCTGAAATGCCTATCGGCACCTATAATTGAAATGCCTATCGGAACCTATTTTTGAAATGCCTATCGGAAACATCTGAAATGACTATCAGTACCTATATTTGAAATGCCTATCGGCAACCATATCTGGAATGCCTATCGGCACCTATATTTGAAATGCCTATCGGCTTCTATATCTGAAATGCCTATCGCACCAATTTTTGAAATGCCTATCGGAAACTACATCTGAAATGCCTATCAGCACCTATATTTGAAATGCCTATCGGCAACCATATCTGGAATGCTCATCGGCACCTATATTTGAAATGCCTATCGGCTTATATATCTGAAATGCCTATCGGCACCTATTTTTAAAATGCCAATCGGCAACTCTATCTGAAATGCCTATCGGCACCTATATCTGAAATGCCTATCGGCACCTATTTTTGAAATGCCTATCGGAAACTACATCTGAAATGCCTATCGGCTTATATATCTGAAATGCCTATCGGCACCTATTTTTAAAATGCCAATCGGCAACTATATCTGAAATGCCTATCGGCACCTATATCTGAAATGCCTATCGGCACCTATTTTTGAAATGCCTATCGGAAACTACATCTGAAATGCCCATCAGCACCTATATTTGAAAAGCTTATCGGCAACCATATCTGAAATGCCTATCGACACCTATATTTAAAATCCCTATCGGCTTCTATATCTGAAATGCCTATTGGCACCTATTTTTAAAATGCCAATCGGCAACTATATCTGAAATGCCTATCGGCACCTATATCTGAAATGCCTATCGGCACCAATTTTTGAAATGCCTATCGGAAACTACATCTGAAATGCCTATCAGCACCTATATTTGAAATGCCTATCGGCAAACATATCTGGAATGCTCATCGGCACCTATATTTGAAATGCCTATCGGCTTATATATCTAAAATGCCTATCGGCACCTATTTTTAAAATGCCAATCGGCAACTATATCTGAAATGCGTATCGGCACCTATATCTGAAATGCCTATCGGCACCTATTTTTGAAATGCCTATCGGAAACTTCATCTGAAATGCCTATCAGCACCTATATTTGAAATGCCTATCGGCAATCATATCTGAAACGCCTATCGACACCTATATTTGAAATACCTATCGGCTTCTATATCTGAAATGCCTATCGGCACCTATTTTTAAAATGCCAATCGGCAACTATATCTGAAATGCCTATCGGCACCTATATCTGAAATGCCTATCGGCACCAATTTTTGAAAAGCCTATCGGAAACTACATCTGAAATGCCTATCAGCACCTATATTTGAAATGACTATCGGCAACCATATCTGGAATGCCTATCGGCACCTATATCTGAAATGCCTATCGGCACCTATTTTTGAAATGCCTATCGGAAACTACATCTGAAATGCCTATCAGCACCTATATTTGAAATGCCTATCGGCAAACATATCTGGAATGCCTATCGGCGCCTATATTTGAAATGCCTATCGGCTTCTATATCTGAAATACCTATCGGCGCCTATTTTTAAAATGCCAATCTGCAACTATATCTGAAGTGCCTATCGGCACCTATATCTGAAATGCCTATCGGCACCTATTTTTGAAATGCCTATCGAAAACTACATCTGAAATGCCTATCAGCACCTATATTTGAAATGCCTATCGGCAACCACATCAGAAATGCCTATCGGCACCTATATCTGAAATGCCTTTCGGCATTTATATCTGAAATGCCGGTCGACACTAAATTTGAAATGCCTATCGGCACATATATTTTAAATGCCTATCGGCAACTATATCTGATATGCCTATCGGCACCTATATCTGAAATGCCTATCGGCACCTATTTTTGAAATGCCTATCGGAAACTACATCTAAAATGCCTATCGGCACCTATTTTTAAAATGCCAATCGGTAAGTATATCTGAAATGCCTATCGGCACCTATATCTGAAATGCCTATCGGAACTTATTTTTGAAATGCCTATCGGAAACTACATCTGAAATGACTATCAGCACCTATATTTGGAATGCCTATCGGCAACCATATCTGAAATGCCTATCCACACCTATATTTGAAATACCTATCGGCTTCTATATCTGAAATGCCTATCGGCACCTATTTTTAAAATGCCAATCGGCAACTATATCTAAAATTACTATCGGCACCTATATCTGAAATGCCTATCGGTACCTATTTTTGAAATGCCTATCGGAAACTACATCTAAAATGATTATCAGCGCTTATATTTGATTTGTCTATCGGCAACCATATCTGGAATGCCTATCGGCACCTATATTTGAAATGCCTATCGGCTTCTATATCTGAAATGCCTATCGACACCTATTTTTAAAATGCCAATCGGCAACTATATCTTAAATGCCTATCGGCACCTATATCTGAAATGCCTTTCGGCACCTATTTTTGAAATGCCTATCGGAAACTACATCTGAAATGCCTATCAGCACCTATATTTGAAATGCCTATCGGCAACCATATCTGAAATGCTCATCGGCACCTATATTTGAAATGCCTATCGGCTTATATATCTGAAATGCCTATCGGCACTTATTTTTAAAATGCCAATCGGCAACTATATCTGAAATGCCTATCAGCACCTATATCTGAAATGCCTATCGGCACCTATTTTTGAAATGCCTATCGGAAACTACATCTGAAATGCCTATCGGCTTATATATCTGAAATGCCTATCGGCACCTATTTTTAAAATGCCAATCGGCAACTATATCTGAAATGCCAATCGGCACCTATATCTGAAATGCCTATCGGCACCTATTTTTGAAATGCCTATCGGAAACTACATCTGAAATGCCTATCAGCACCTATATTTGAAATGCCTATCGGCAACCATATCTGAAATGCCTATCGACACCTATATTTGAAATCCCTATCGGCTTCTATATCTTAAATGCCTATCGGCACCTATTTTTAAAATTCCAATCGGCAACTATATCTGAAATGCCAATCGGCACCTATATCTGAAATGCCTATCGACACCTATTTTTAAAATGCCAATTGGCAACTATATCTGAAATGCCTATCGGCACCTATATCTAAAATGCCTATCGGAACCTATTTTTGAAATGCCTATCGGAAACTACATCTGAAATGACTATCAGCACCTATATTTGAAATGCCTATCGGCACCAACTTTTGAAATGCCTATCGGAAACTCCATCTGAAATGCCTATCAGCACCTATATTTGAAATGCCTATCGGCAACCATATCTGGAATGCCTATCGGCACCTATATTTGAAATGCCTATCGGGTTCTATATCTGAAATGCCTATCGACACCTATTTTTAAAATGCCAATTGGCAACTATATCTGAAAAGCCTATCGGCACCTATATCTAAAATGCCTATCGGAACCTATTTTTGAAATGCCTATCGGAAACTACAATCTGAAATGACTATCAGCACCTATATTTGAAATGCCTATCGGCACCAACTTTTGAAATGCCTATCGGAAACTCCATCTGAAATGCCTATCAGCACCTATATTTGAAATGCCTATCGGCAACCATATCTGGAATGCCTATCGGCACCTGTATTTGAAATATCTATCGGCTTCTATATCTAAAATGCCTATCGGCACCTATTTTTAAAATGCCAATCGGCAACTGTATCTGAAATGCCTATCGGCACCTATATCTGAAATGCCTATCGGCACCAACTTTTGAAATGCCTATCGGAAACTCCATCTGAAATGCCTATCAGCACCTATATTTGAAATGCCTATCGGCAACCATATCTGGAATGCCTATCGGCACCTATATTTGAAATGCCTATCGGGTTCTATATCTGAAATGCCTATCGACACCTATTTTTAAAATGCCAATTGGCAACTATATCTGAAAAGCCTATCGGCACCTATATCTGAAATGCCTATCGGTACCTATTTTTGAAATGTCTATCGGAAACTACATCTGAAATGATTATCAGCACTTATATTTGAAATGCCTATCGGCAACCATATCTGGAATGCCTATTGGCACCTATATTTGAAATGCCTATCGGCTTCTATATCTGAAATGCCTATCGGCACCTATATCTGAAATGCCTATCGGCATATATTTTTAAAATGCCTTTCGGAAAATACATCTGAAATGCCTATCTGCTCCTATATTTGAAATGCCTATCGGCAACCATATCTGAAATGCCTATCGACACCTATATTTGAAATACCTATCGGCTTCTATATTTGAAATGCTTATCGGCACCTTTTTTTAAAATGCCAATCGGCAACTATATCTGAAATGCCTATCGGCACCTATATCCGAAATGCCTATCGGCATCAATTTTTGAAATGCCTATCGGAAACTACATCTAAAATGCCTATCAGCACCTATATTTGAAATGCCTATCGGCAACTATATCTGCAATGCCTATCGGCACCTATATTTGAAATGCCTATCGGCTTCTATATCTGAAATGCCTATCGGCACCTATTTTTTAAATGCCAATTGGCAACTATATCTGAAATGACTATCGGCACCTATATCTGAAATGTCTATCGGCACCTATTTTTGAAATGCCTATCGAAAACTACATCTGAAATGCCTATCAGCACCTATATTTGAAATGCCTATCGGAAACTACATCTGAAATGCCTATCAGCACCTATATTTGAAATGCCTATCGGCAACCATATCTGGAATGCCTATCGGCACCTATATTTGAAATGCCTATCGGCTTCTATATCTGAAATGCTTATCGGCACCTATTTTTAAAATGCCAATCGGCAACTATATCTGAAATGCCTATCGGCACCTATATCTGAAATGCCTATCGGCATATATTTTTAAAATGCCTTTCGGAAAATACATCTGAAATGCCTATCTGCTCCTATATTTGAAATGCCTATCGGCAACCATATCTGAAATGCCTATCGACACCTATATTTGAAATACCTATCGGCTTCTATATTTGAAATGCTTATCGGCACCTGTTTTTAAAATGCCAATCGGCAACTATATCTGAAATGCCTATCGGCACCTATATCCGAAATGCCTATCGGCATCAATTTTTGAAATGCCTATCGGAAACTACATCTAAAATGCCTATCAGCACCTATATTTGAAATGCCTATCGGCAACTATATCTGCAATGCCTATCGGCACCTATATTTGAAATGCCTATCGGCTTCTATATCTGAAATGCCTATCGGCACCTATTTTTTAAATGCCAATTGGCAACTATATCTGAAATGACTATCGGCACCTATATCTGAAATGCCTATCGGCACCTATTTTTGAAATGCCTATCGGAAACTACATCCGGAATGCCTATCAGCACCTATATTTGAAATGCCTATCGGCAACCATATCTGGAATGCCTATCGGCACCTATATTTGAAATGCCTATCGGCTTCTATATCTGAAATGCCTATCGACACCAATTTTTGAAATGCCTATCGGAAACTACATCTGAAATGCCTATCAGCACCTATATTTGAAATGCCTATCGGCAACCATATCTGGAATGCTCATCGGCACCTATATTTGAAATGCCTATCGGCTTATATATCTGAAATGCCTATCGGCACCTATTTTTAAAATGCCAATCGGCAACTATATCTGAAATGCCAATCGGCACCTATATCTGAAATGCCTATCGGCACCTATTTTTGAAATGCCTATCGGAAACTACATCTAAAATGACTATCAGCACCTATATTTGAAATGCCTATCGGCAACCATATCTGAAATGCCTATCGACACCTATATTTGAAATACCTATCGGCTTCTATATCTAAAATGCCTATCGGCACCTATTTTTAAGATGCCAATCGGTAAGTATATCTGAAATGCCTATCGGCACCTATATCTAAAATGCCTATCGGAACCTATTTTTGAAATGCCTATCGGAAACTACATCTGAAATGACTATCAGCAACTATATTTGAAATGCCTATCGGCAACCATATCTGAAATGCCTATCCACACCTATATTTGAAATACCTATCGGCTTCTATATCTGAAATGCCTATCGGCACCTATTTTTAAAATGCCAATCGGCAACTATATCTGAAATGCCTATCGGCACCTATATCTGAAATGCCAATCGGCACCAATTTTTGAAAAGCCTATCGGAAACTACATCTGAAATGCCTATCAGCACCTATATTTGAAATGCCTATCGGCAACCATATCTGGAATGCCTATCGGCACCTATATTTGAAATGCCTATCGGCTTCTATATCTTAAATGCCTATCGGCACCTATTTTTAAAATGCCAATCGGCAACTATATCTAAAATGCCTATCGGCACCTATATCTGAAATGCCTATCGGCACCTATTTTTGAAATGCCTATCGGAAACTACATCTGAAATGCCTATCAGCACCTATATTTGAAATGCCTATTGGCAACCATATCTGGAATGCCTATCGGCGCCTATATTGAAATGCCTATCGGCTTCTATATCTGAAATACCTATCGGCGCCTATTTTTAAAATGCCAATCGGCAACTATATCTGAAGTGCCTATCGGCACCTATATCTGAAATGCCTATCGGCACCTATTTTTGAAATGCCTATCGAAAACTACATCTGAAATGCCTATCAGCACCTATATTTGAAATGCCTATCGGCAACCACATCAGAAATGCCTATCGGCACCTATATCTGAAATGCCTTTCGGCATTTATATCTGAAATGCCGGTCGACACCTATATTTGAAATGCCTATCGGCACATATATTTTAAATGCCTATCGGCAACTATATCTGATATGCCTATCGGCACCTATATCTGATAGGCCTATCGGCACCTATTTTTGAAATGCCTATCGGAAACTACATCTAAAATGCCTATCGGCACCTATTTTTAAAATGCCAATCGGTAAGTATATCTGAAATACCTATCGGCACCTATATCTGAAGTGCCTATCGGAACCTATTTTTGAAATGCCTATCGGAAACTACATCTGAAATGACTATCAGCACCTATATTTGAAATGCCTATCGGCAACCATATCTGAAATGCCTATCCACACCTATATTTGAAATACCTATCGGCTTCTATATCTGAAATGCCTATCGGCACCTATTTTTAAAATGCCAATCAGCAACTATATCTGAAATGCCTAACGGCACCTATATCTGAAATGCCTATCGGTACCTATTTTTGAAATGCCTATCGGAAACTACATCTGAAATGATTATCAGCGCTTATATTTGATATGCCTATCGGCAACCATATCTGGAATGCCTATCGGCACCTATATTTGTAATGCCTATCGGCTTCTATATCTGAAATGCCTATCGACACCTATTTTTAAAATGCCAATCGGCAACTATATCTGAAATGCCTATCGGCACCTATATCTGAAATGCCTATCGGCACCTATTTTTGAAATGCTTATCGGAAACTACATCTGAAATGCCTATCAGCACCTATATTTGAAATGCCTATCGGCAACCATATCTGATATGCCTATCGGCACCTATATCTGAAATGCCTATCGGCACCTATTTTTGAAATGCCTATCGGAAACTACATCTAAAATGCCTATCGGCACCTATTTTTAAAATGCTAATTGGAAAGTATATCTGAAATGCCTATCGGCACCTATAATTGAAATGCCTATCGGAACCTATTTTTGAAATGCCTATCGGAAACAACATCTGAAATGACTATCAGTACCTATATTTGAAATGCCTATCGGCAACCATATCTAAAATGCCTATCGGCACCTGTATTTGAAATACCTATCGGCTTCTATATCTAAAATGCCTATCGGCACCTATTTTTAAAATGCCAATCGGCAACTATATCTAAAATGCCTATCGGCACCTATATCTGAAATGCCTATCGGCACCAACTTTTGAAATGCCTATCGGAAACTCCATCTGAAATGCCTATCAGCACCTATATTTGAAATGCCTATCGGCAACCATATCTGGAATGCCTATCGGCACCTATATTTGAAATGCCTATCGGGTTCTATATCTGAAATGCCTATCGACACCTATTTTTAAAATGCCAATTGGCAACTATATCTGAAAAGCCTATCGGCACCTATATCTGAAATGCCTATCGGTACCTATTTTTGAAATGTCTATCGGAAACTACATCTGAAATGATTATCAGCACTTATATTTGAAATGCCTATCGGCAACCATATCTGGAATGCCTATCGGCACCTATATTTGAAATGCCTATCGGCTTCTATATCTAAAATGCCTATCGGCACCTATTTTTAAAATACCAATCGGCAACTATATCTGAAATGCCTATCGGCACCTATATCTGAAATGCCTATCGGCATATATTTTTGAAATGCCTTTCGGAAACTACATCTGAAATGCCTATCTGCTCCTATATTTGAAATGCCTATCGGCAACCATATCTGAAATGCCTATCGACACCTATATTTGAAATACCTATCGGCTTCTATATCTGAAATGCTTATCGGCACCTGTTTTTAAAATGCCAATCGGCAACTATATCTGAAATGCCTATCGGCACCTTTATCCGAAATGCCTATCGGCATCAATTTTTGAAATGCCAATCGGAAACTACATCTAAAATGCCTATCAGCACCTATATTTAAAATGCCTATCGGCAACTATATCTGCAATGCCTATCGGCACCTATATTTGAAATGCCTATCGGCTTCTATATCTGAAATGCCTATCGGCACCTATTTTTTAAATGCCAATTGGCAACTATATCTGAAATGACTATCGGCACCTATATCTGAAATGCCTATCGGCACCTATTTTTGAAATGCCTATCGAAAACTACATCTGAAATGACTATCAGCACCTATATTTGAAATGCCTATCGGAAACTACATCTGAAATGCCTATCAGCACCTATATTTAAAATGCCTATCGGCAACCATATCAGGAATGCCTATCGGCACCTAAATTTGAAATGCCTATCGGCTTCTATATCTGAAATGCCTATCGGCACCTATTTTTAAAATGCCAATCGGCAACTATATCTGAAATGCCTATCGGCACCTATATCTGAAATGCCTATCGGCACCTATTTTTGAAATGCCTATCGGAAACTACATCTGAAATGCCTATCAGCACCTATATTTGAAATGCCTATCGGCAACCATATCTGAAATGCCTATCGACACCTATATTTGAAATACCTATCGGCTTCTATATCTAAAATGCCTATCGGTACCTATTTTTAAAATGCCAATCGGTAACTATATCTGAAATGCCTATCGGCACCTATATCTGAAATGCCTATCGGCACCATTTTTTGAAATGCCTATCGGAAACTACATCCGGAATGCCTATCAGCACCTATATTTGAAATGCCTATTGGCAACCATATCTGGAATGCCTATCGGCACCTATATTTGAAATGCCTATCGGCTTCTATATCTGAAATGCCTATCGACACCAATTTTTGAAATGCCTATCGGAAACTACATCTGAAATGCCTATCAGCACCTATATTTGAAATACCTATCGGCAACCATATCTGGAATGCTCATCGGCACCTATATTTGAAATGCCTATCGGAAACTACATCTTAAATGCCTATCGGCACCTATTTTTAAAAGGCCAATCGGAAAGTATATCTGAAATGCCTATCGGCACCTATAATTGAAATGCCTATCGGAACCTATTTTTGAAATGCCTATCGGAAACAACATCTGAAATGACTATCAGCACCTATATTTGAAATGCCTATCGGCAACCATATCTGGAATGCCTATCGGCAACTATATTTGAAATGCCTATCGGCTTCTATATCTGAAATGCCTATCGGCACCTATTTTTAAAATACCAATCGGCAACTATATCTGAAATGCCTATCGGCATATATTTTTGAAATGCCTTTCGGAAACTACATCTGAAATGCCTATCTGCTCCTATATTTGAAATGCCTATCGGCAACCATATCTGAAATGCCTATCGACACCTATATTTGAAATACCTATCGGCTTCTATATCTGAAATGCCTATCGGCACCTGTTTTTAAAATGCCAATCGGCAACTATATCTGAAATGCCTATCGGCACCTATATCCAAAATGCCTATCAGCATCAATTTTTCAAATGCCTATCGGAAACTACATCTAAAATGCCTATCAGCACCTATATTTGAAATGCCTATCGGCAACCATATCTGGAATGCCTATCGGCACCTATATTTGAAATGCCTATCGGCTTCTATATCTGAAATGCCTATCGGCACCTATTTTTTAAATGCCAATTGGCAACTATATCTGAAATGACTATCGGCACCTATATCTGAAATGCCTATCGGCATATATTTTTGAAATGCCTTTCGGAAACTACATCTGAAATGCCTATCTGCTCCTATATTTGAAATGCCTATCGGCAACCATATCTGAAATGCCTATCGACACCTATATTTGAAATACCTATCGGCTTCTATATCTGAAATGCCTATCGGCACCTATTTTTTAAATGCCAATTGGCAACTATATCTGAAATGACTATCGGCACCTATATCTGAAATGCCTATCGGCACCTATTTTTGAAATGCCTATCGAAAACTACATCTGAAATGCCTATCAGCACCTATATTTGAAATGCCTATCGGAAACTACATCTGAAATGCCTATTGCACCTATATTTGAAATGCTTATCGGCAACCATATCTAAAATGCCTATCGACACCTATATTTGAAATCCCTATCGGCTTCTATATCTGAAATGCCTATCGGCACCTATTTTTAAAATGCCAATCGGCAACTATATCTGAAATGCCTATCGGCACCTATATCTGAAATGCCTATCGGCACCTATTTTTGAAATGCCTATCGGAAACTACATCTTAAATGCATATCAGCACCTATATTTGAAATGCCTATCGGCAACCATATCTGGAATGCCTATCGGCGCCTATATTTGAAATGCCTATCGGCTTCTATATCTGAAATGCCTATTGGCACCTATTTTTAAAATTCCAATCGGCATTTATATCTGAAGTGCCTATCGGCACCTATATCTGAAATGCCTATCGGCACCAATTTTTGAAATGCCTATCGAAAACTACATCTGAAATGCCTATCAGCAACTATATTTGAAATGCCTATCGGCAACCACATCAGAAATGCCTATCGGCACCTATATCTGAAATGCCTTTTGGCATTTATATCTGAAATGCCGATCGACACCTATATTTGAAATGCCTATCGGCACTTTTATTTTAAATGCCTATCGGCAACTATATCTGATAAGCCTATCGGCACCTATATCTGAAATGCCTATCGGCACCTATTTTTGAAATGCCAATCTTTAAGTATATCTGAAATGCCTATCGGCACCTATATCTAAAATGCCTATCGAAAACCTATTTTTGAAATGCCTATCGGAAACTACATCTGAAATGACTATCAGCACCTATATTTGAAATGCCTATCGGCAACCATATCTGAAATGCCTATCCACACCTATATTTGAAATACCTATCGGCTTCTATATCTAAAATGCCTATCGGCACCTATTTTTAAAATGCCAATCGGCAACTACATCTGAAATGCCTATCGGCTTATATATCTGAAATGCCTATCGGCACCTATTTTTAAAATGCCAATCGGCAACTATATCTGAAATGCCAATCGGCACCTATATCTGAAATGCCTATCGGCACCTATTTTTGAAATGCCTATCGGAAACTACATCTGAAATGCCTATCAGCACCTATATTTGAAAAGCCTATCGGCAACCATATCTGAAATGCCTATCGACACCTATATTTGAAATCCCTATCGGCTTCTATATCTGAATTTCCTATCGGCACCTATTTTTAAAATACCAATCGGCAACTATATCTGAAATGCCTATCGGCACCTATATCTGAAATGCCTATCGGCATATATTTTTGAAATGCCTTTCAAAAACTACATCTGAAATGCCTATCTGCTCCTATATTTGAAATGCCTATCGGCAACCATATCTGAAATGCCTATCGACACCTATATTTGAAATACCTATCGGCTTCTATATCTGAAATGCCTATCGGCACCTGTTTTTAAAATGCCAATCGGCAACTATATCTGAAATGCCTATCGGCACCTATATCCGAAATGCCTATCGGCATCAATTTTTGAAATGCCTATCGGAAACTACATCTAAAATGCCTATCAGCACCCATATTTGAAATGCCTATCGGCAACCATATCTGGAATGCCTATCGGCACCTATATTTGAAATGCCTATCGGCTTCTATATCTGAAATGCCTATCGGCACCTATTTTTAAAATGCCAATCGACAACTATATCTGAAATGCCTATCGGCACCTATATCTAAAATGCCTATCGGCACCTATTTTTGAAATGCCTATCGGAAACTACATCTGAAATGTCTATCAGCACCTATATTTGAAATGCTTATCGGCAACCATATCTGAAATGCCTATCGACACCTATATTTGAAATCCCTATCGGCTTCTATATCTGAAATGCCTATCGGCACCTATTTTTAAAATGCCAATCGGCAACTATATCTGAAATGCCTATCGGCACCTATATCTGAAATCCCTATCGGCACCTATTTTTGAAATGCCTATCGGAAACTACATCTGAAATGCCTATCAGCACCTATATTTGAAATGCCTATCGGCAACCATATCTGGAATGCCTATCGGCGCCTATATTTGAAATGCCTATCGGCTTCTATATCTGAAATGCCTATCGGCACCTATTTTTTAAATGCCAATTGGCAACTATATCTGAAATGCCTATCGGCACCTATTTTTGAAATGCCTATCGGAAACTACATCTGAAATGCCTATCAGCACCTATATTTGAAATGCCTATCGGCAACCATATCTGGAATGCCTATCGGCGCCTATATTTGAAATGCCTATCGGCAACTATATCTGAAATGCCTATCGGCACCTATATCTGAAATGCCTATCGGCACCTATTTTTGAAATGCCTATCGGAAACTACATCTAAAATGCCTATCAGCACCTATATTTGAAATGCCTATCGGCAACCATATCTTGAATGCCTCTCGGCACCTATATTTGAAATGCCTATCGGCTTCTATATCTGAAATGCCTATCGGCATCTATTTTTTAAATGCCAATTGGCAACTATATCTGAAATGACTATCGGCACCTATATCTGAAATGCCTATCGGCATATATTTTTGAAATGCCTTTCGGAAACTACATCTGAAATGCTTATCTGCTCCTATATTTGAAATGCCTATCGGCAACCATATCTGAAATGCCTATCGACACCTATATTTGAAATACCTATCGGCTTCTATATCTGAAATGCCTATCGGCACCTATTTTTTAAATGCCAATTGGCAACTATATCTGAAATGACTATCGGCACCTATATCTGAAATGCCTATCGGCACCTATTTTTGAAATGCCTATCGAAAACTACATCTGAAATGCCTATCAGCACCTATATTTGAAATGCCTATCGGAAACTACATCTGAAATGCCTATCAGCACCTATATTTGAAATGCTTATCGGCAACCATATCTAAAATGCCTATCGACACCTATATTTGAAATCCCTATCGGCTTCTATATCTGAAATGCCTATCGGCACCTATTTTTAAAATGCCAATCGGCAACTATATCTGAAATGCCTATCGGCACCTATATCTGAAATGCCTATCGGCACCTATTTTTGAAATGCCTATCGGAAACTACATCTTAAATGCATATCAGCACCTATATTTGAAATGCCTATCGGCAACCATATCTGGAATGCCTATCGGCGCCTATATTTGAAATGCCTATCGGCTTCTATATCTGAAATGCCTATCGGCACCTATTTTTAAAATTCCAATCGGCATTTATATCTGAAGTGCCTATCGGCACCTATATCTGAAATGCCTATCGGCACCAATTTTTGAAATGCCTATCGAAAACTACATCTGAAATGCCTATCAGCAACTATATTTGAAATGCCTATCGGCAACCACATCAGAAATGCCTATCGGCACCTATATCTGAAATGCCTTTCGGCATTTATATCTGAAATGCCGATCGACACCTATATTTGAAATGCCTATCGGCACTTTTATTTTAAATGCCTATCGGCAACTATATCTGATAAGCCTATCGGCACCTATATCTGAAATGCCTATCGGCACCTATTTTTGAAATGCCAATCTTTAAGTATATCTGAAATGCCTATCGGCACCTATATCTAAAATGCCTATCGAAAACCTATTTTTGAAATGCCTATCGGAAACTACATCTGAAATGACTATCAGCACCTATATTTGAAATGCCTATCGGCAACCATATCTGAAATGCCTATCCACACCTATATTTGAAATACCTATCGGCTTCTATATCTAAAATGCCTATCGGCACCTATTTTTAAAATGCCAATCGGCAACTACATCTGAAATGCCTATCGGCTTATATATCTGAAATGCCTATCGGCACCTATTTTTAAAATGCCAATTGGCAACTATATCTGAAATGCCAATCGGCACCTATATCTGAAATGCCTATCGGCACCTATTTTTGAAATGCCTATCGGAAACTACATCTGAAATGCCTATCAGCACCTATATTTGAAATGCCTATCGGCAACCATATCTGAAATGCCTATCGACACCTATATTTGAAATCCCTATCGGCTTCTATATCTGAATTGCCTATCGGCACCTATTTTTAAAATGCCAATCGGCAACTATATCTGAAATGCGAATCGGCACCTATATCTGAAATGCCTATCGACACCTATTTTTGAAATGCCAATTGGCAACTATATCTGAAATGCCTATCGGCACCTATATCTAAAATGCCTATCGGAACCTATGTTTGAAATGCCTATCGGAAACTACATCTGAAATGACTATCAGCACCTATATTTGAAATGCCTATCGGCAACCATATCTGAAATGCCTATCCACACCTATATTTGAAATACCTATCGGCTTCTATATCTAAAATGCCTATCGGCACCTATTTTTAAAATGCCAATCGGCAACTACATCTGAAATGCCTATCGGCTTATATATCTGAAATGCCTATCGGCACCTATTTTTAAAATGCCAATCGGCAACTATATCTGAAATGCTAATCGGCACCTATATCTGAAATGCCTATTGACACCTATTTTTAAAATGCCAATTGGCAACTATATCTGAAATGCCTAACGGCACGTATATCTGAAATGCCTATCGACACCTATTTTTAAAATGCCAATTGGCAACTATATCTGAAATGCCTATCGGCACCTATATCTGAAATAACTATCGGTACCTATTTTTGGGATGCCTATCGGAAACTACATCTGAAATGATTATCAGCACTTATATTTGAAATGCCTATCGGCAACCATATCTAAAATGCCTTTCGGCACCTATATTTGAAATGCCTATCGGCTTCTATATCTGAAATGCCTATCGGCACCTATTTTTAAAATACCAATCGGCAACTATATCTGAAATGCCTATCGGCACCTATATCTGAAATGCCTATCGGCATATATTTTTGAAATGCCTTTCAAAAACTACATCTGAAATGCCTATCTGCTCCTATATTTGAAATGCCTATCGGCAACCATATCTGAAATGCCTATCGACACCTATATTTGAAATACCTATCGGCTTCTATATCTGAAATGCCTATCGGCACCTGTTTTTAAAATGCCAATCGGCAACTATATCTGAAATGCCTATCGGCACTTATATCCGAAATGCCTATCGGCATCAATTTTTGAAATGCCTATCGGAAACTACATCTAAAATGCCTATCAGCACCTATATTTGAAATGCCTATCGGCAACCATATCTGGAATGCCTATCGGCACCTATATTTGAAATGCCTATCGGCTTCTATATCTGAAATGCCTATCGGCACCTATATTTAAAATGCCAATCGGCAACTATATCTGAAATGCCTATCGGCACCTATATCTAAAATGCCTATCGGCACCTATTTTTGAAATGCCTATCGGAAACTACATCTGAAATGTCTATCAGCACCTATATTTGAAATGCTTATCGGCAACCATATCTGAAATGCCTATCGACACCTATATTTGAAATCCCTATCGGCTTCTATATCTGAAATGCCTATCGGCACCTATTTTTAAAATGCCAATCGGCAACTATATCTGAAATGCCTATCGGCACTTATATCTGAAATGCCTATCGGCACCTATTTTTGAAATGCCTATCGGAAACTACATCTGAAATGCCTATCAGCTCCTATATTTGAAATGCCTATCGGCAACCATATCTGGAATGCCTATCGGCGCCTATATTTGAAATGCCTATCGGCAACTATATCTGAAATGCCTATCGGCACCTATATCTGAAATGCCTATCGGCACCTATTTTTGAAATGCCTATCGGAAACTACATCTGAAATGCCTATCAGCACCTATATTTGAAATGCCTATCGGCAACCATATCTGGAATGCCTATCGGCGCCTATATTTGAAATGCCTATCGGCTTCTATATCTAAAATGCCTATCGGCACCTATTTTTAAAATGCCAATCGGCAACTATATCTGAAGTGCCTATCGGCACCTATATCTCAAATGCCTATCGGCACCTATTTTTGAAATGCCTATTGAAAACTACATCTGAAATGCCTATCAGCATTTATATTTGAAATGCCTATCGGCAACCACATCAGAAATGCCTATCGGCACCTATATCTAAAATGCCCTACGGCATTTATATCTGAAATGCCGATCGACACCTATATTTGAAATGCCTATCGGCACCTATATTTTAAATGCCTATCGGCAACTATATCTGATATGCCTATCAGCACCTATATCTAAAATGCCTATCGGCACCTATTTTTGAAATGCCTATCGGAAACTACATCTAAAATGCCTATCGGCACCTATTTTTAAAATGCCAATCGGAAAGTATATCTGAAATGCCTATCGGCACCTATAATTGAAATGCCTATCGGAACCTATTTTTGAAATGCCTATCGGAAACAACATCTGAAATGACTATCAGCACCTATATTTGAAATGCCTATCGGCAACCATATCTGAAATGCCTATCCACACCTGTATTTGAAATACCTATCGGCTTCTATATCTAAAATGCCTATCGGCACCAATTTTTAAAATGCCAATCGGCAACTATATCTGAAATGCCTATCGGCACCTATATCTGAAATGCCTATCTGCACCAACTTTTGAAATGCCTATCGGAAACTCCATCTGAAATGCCTATCAGCACCTATATTTGAAATGCCTATCGGCAACCATATCTGGAATGCCTATCGGCACCTATATTTGAAATGCCTATCGGGTTCTATATCTGAAATGCCTATCGACACCTATTTTTAAAATGCCAATTGGCAACTATATCTGAAATGCCTATCGGCACCTATATCTGAAATGCCTATCGGTACCTATTTTTGAAATGCCTATCGGAAACTACCTCTGAAATGATTATCAGCACTTATATTTGATATGCCTATCGGTAACCATATCTAGAATGCCTGTCGGTACCTATATTTGAAATGCCTATCGGTTTCTATATCTGAAATGCCTAACGGCACCTATTTTTAAAATACTAATCGGCAACTATATCTGAAATGCCTATCGGCACGTATATCTGAAATGCCTATCGGCATATATTTTTGAAATGCCTTTCGGAAACTATATCTGAAATGCCTATCTGCTCCTATATTTGAAATGCCTATCGGCAACCATATCTGAAATGCCTATCGACACCTATATTTGAAATACCTATCGGCTTCTATATCTGAAATGCCTATCGGCACCTGTTTTTAAAATGCCAATCGGCAACTATATCAAAAATGCCTATCGGCACCTATATCCGAAACGCCTATCGGCATCAATTTTTGAAATGCCTATCGGAAACTACATCTAAAATGCCTATCAGCACCTATATTTGAAATGCCTATAGGCAACTATATCTGCAATGCCTATCGGCACCTATATTTGAAATGCCTATCGGCTTCTATATCTGAAATGCCTATCGGCACCTATTTTTTAAATGCCAATTGGCAACTATATCTGAAATGACTATCGGCACCTATATCTGAAATGCCTATCGGCACCTATTTTTGAAATGCCTATCGTAAACTACATCTGAAATGCCTATCAGCACCTATATTTGAAATGCCTATCGGCAACCATATCTGGAATGCTCATCGGCACCTATATTTGAAATGCCTATCGGCTTATATATCTGAAATGCCTATCGGTACCTGTTTTTAAAATGCCAATCGGCAACTATATCTGAAATGCCTATCGGCACCTATATCCGAAATGCCTATCGGCATCAATTTTTGAAATGCCTATCGGAAACTACATCTAAAATGCCTACCAGCACCTATATTTGAAATGCCTATCGGCAACTATATCTGCAATGCCTATCGGCACCTATATTTGAAATGCCTATCGGCTTCTATATCTGAAATGCCTATCGGCACCTATTTTTTAAATGCCAATTGGCAACTATATCTGAAATGACTATCGGCACCTATATCTGAAATGCCTATCGGCACCTATTTTTGAAATGCCTATCGAAAGCTACATCTGAAATGCCTATCAGCACCTATATTTGAAATGCCTATCGGAAACTACATCTGAAATGCCTATCAGCACCTATATTTGAAATGCTTATCGGCAACCATATCTAAAATGCTTATCGACACCTATATTTGAAATCCCTATCGGCTTCTATATCTGAAATGCCTATCGGCACCTATTTTTAAAATGCCAATCGGCAACTATATCTGAAATGCCTATCGGCACCTATATCTGCAATGCCTATCGGCGCCTATATTTGAAATGCCTATCGGCTTCTATATCTGAAATGCCTATCGGCACCTATTTTTTAAATGCCAATTGGCAACTATATCTGAAATGCCTATCGGCACCTATTTTTGAAATGCCTATCGGAAACTACATCTGAAATGCCTATCAGCACCTATATTTGAAATGCCTATCGGCAACCATATCTGGAATGCCTATCGGCGCCTATATTTGAAATGCCTATCGGCAACTATATCTGAAATGCCTATCGGCACCTATATCTGAAATGCCTATCGGCACCTATTTTTGAAATGCCTATCGGAAACTACATCTAAAATGCCTATCAGCACCTATATTTGAAATGCCTATCGGCAACCATATCTTGAATGCCTCTCGGCACCTATATTTGAAATGCCTATCGGCTTCTATATCTGAAATGCCTATCGGCATCTATTTTTTAAATGCCAATTGGCAACTATATCTGAAATGACTATCGGCACCTATATCTGAAATGCCTATCGGCATATATTTTTGAAATGCCTTTCGGAAACTACATCTGAAATGCCTATCTGCTCCTATATTTGAAATGCCTATCGGCAACCATATCTGAAATGCCTATCGACACCTATATTTGAAATACCTATCGGCTTCTATATCTGAAATGCCTATCGGCACTGTAGTATTTGTCAGAAATATTTTTAAATTCAAATAATTAATCATTCATTTTTAACTCAATCATTTTATTCTAATTCCAGTTTACAACTGCTTATAATAATTTTAATGAAGCCACAATTTCATACAATTACGTAATCTCTAACAACTTAAATAATAAACTTATAACTAAAGATCATTCCATTACATCTCCCTCTAAAAATATAAAAATCAAAAAACATTTCTCTAACAAACAAAAATAATATTTAGAATTCAGGAAAATTAAAATTTTTCAATATTTAGACGATCAACGGGCTTAACAATCCTTCCTGATCGTGTAGTATAAAATTGCTTTTCATTTTGAGCTACTGCATTCATAGCCTCGTTTTTGTAATTTTCCCAATATGAATTCTTAGGTTTATAATAATTTAAATCATTTTGAATTTTATCTAAATTCGGTTTTACATTATAATTATGATTGGAAAAACAGTTTATATCAACTCGATTTCTTCTGATTATTCTCTTAGTTTGCAGATCTAATAATTCTACAGAACGAGGAGAATCATCAAATCTAATAATTTTCGCTGGCTTCCAAATTTTGTTAATTTTATCGAAATACGTAACTGTATCATTAATTTTAAAATTGACTTGTCTTTTGATACTGTTTTTGTCATGGTAAAATTTTGTTTTATTTTTATGTTCTATTAACAATTTATGAAAGTTATTTACAATTTTTGGTTCTAATAAATTGTCAGATATGGGTAACTTTGTTTTAGTACGTCTGCTAAAATTTAATTGTGCTGGGGAATAATCAGATCCTATTATTGTTGAATTTCGATATTCCAGCAAAATTAAATTCAGATCGACATTTGTTTCGATTGATTTTTTAATCATTTTCTTACTTATTCCTACATACCGTTCACTAAGGCCATTACATTTTGGGTAGCGGGGGCTTGCCGTTATTATTTTAAAATGCCAGTCGTCCGCAAAATTTTTAAATTCAAAAGATCCGAAAGGCATGTTATCAGAGATCAATTTTGATGGTATGCCGTGAACAGAAAAAATATATTTTAATTTATTTATAATTTCAAATGAATTTTTGGATTTTAATTCTGTCAATTCCAACCAGTGTGAATAATAATCAACTAAAACAAGATAGTTTCTATTTGCATATTCTAAAACGTCACAGCCTATAATTTGAAATGGAAATTTAGGTATTTCGTGAAGTAGCATTGGTTCTTTAGGATTCGCATCTTTGAATTTTTGACAAACATAACAAGAGTTGACATATTTTTCTACGTCTTTGTCTATTCCATGCCAGTAAAATAAGCTTTTAGTTCGAAATTTTGTTTTGACTATGCCAAAATGTGATTCATGAACTTTACTTAATATCATTGGTTGTAATTTCACAGGAATCATTATTTTATCATTCATAAATAGAATACCGTCATTTAGAAATATTTCGTTTCTTTTATTAAAATACGCTTTCAAATTTTCATTTAAATTCGAGGATGACTTAGGCCACCCATTTTGACAGAATTTTATTATCAAATTAAAATTTTCATCACATTCGGTTTCATTTTTTATTCTCATTTTTAGATCGTCACTGGTATTAATTGTGTGTACAACTTCATTTAAATCAGAATCCACGTCAGGTTTGTCTGCATTAGTGCATGCACGACTAATAGCATCAGCAATTAGCATTTTAGGGCCCGGTGTGTACAATAATTTAATATCATACATCAGCAATTTCAACTTTATTCTTTTTAAACGGTTTGATGGTATTTTATTTATTTCTTTGCTCATTATACCAATTAACGGTTTATGGTCAGTTTGTATTTCTACCTTCTGCCCATAAATGTAATGGTGAAATCGCTTACATGCAAACAAAATCGCTAAAAATTCCTTCTCAATTTGAGCATATTTTATTTCAGAATCACTTAGACTCTTTGACGCAAAGCAAATCGGTTTATTATCTTGCAATAATACGGATCCTATACCGTTTTTACTAGCATCAGTTTGAATCGATATTTTTTTATTTCTATCAAAATTTTGGAGAGACGGAGCTTGACAAATTAATTGTTTGATTGAATTTAAACATTCAGTATGCGAATCATTCCATACAAATTCTGTATTCATTTTAAGCAACTCTCTTAATCTACTTGATAATTCTGCTAAGTTTGGTATAAAATCGCGAACATAATTAATGAAGCCAAATAGTCTCTGTAAACTTTTTTTATCTTTCGGTATGTCATAATTTAAAATAGCTTTTACTCTTTCAGGATCAATTTCAACAGTGTTATTTTTAAAAATATGCCCTAAATATTTAACTTCGCGTTGTCTAAATTGAAATTTCTTTTTATTAAATTTTACATTCATTTGTCTAGCTCTTTCTAATACTTGTTCTAAAATTTGGTCGTGCTTTTCTTGGGTATCAGCATATATCAATAAATCATCAATATAGACAAATACATTTTCAATATTACCAAATAATTCTGTATTAAATTTTTGAAAAATTTGCGCACTAATTTTAAGACCAAATGGTAACCTTTTAAACGCATAACACCCAAAAACGGTTGAAAAAACACAATATTCAATACTCTTTGGATGTAATTTCACATTCCAAAACCCATCTTTAAGATCCAAAACTGTAAAAAATTTTGCGTTAGCTAATTTTGATTTTAAATCAGCTAGCGTCGGAATTGCATAATGCTCATCTTTAATATTTTTATTAAGATGCTGCGGATCTAGACACAATCTTAATGAACCGTCAGGTTTCTCTACTACAGTAAGTCTGCTTGCCCAAGAAGTAGGACGATCAAATTTTTCTATAATATTCAAATTACATAATCTATTCAATTCTAATTTAACTTTGTCCCTTAACTTTAATGGAAGTCGATATGGCGGCAATGAAACTGGAACTGCATTATCAACTAATTCTATTTTATAACTAGATGGAAAACATCCTATACCTGTGAATATATCATTGTACTTATTCAGGATCATTTCTTTAGTGGAATCCTGCTGAATAATATTTACAGTCTGATTAATTAAATTAAACTTTAGGCAAGTGGGCAATCCTATAATCGGAACAGTATCAGATTTAGTGACAATAAATTTTTCTACGGAAAACTGCTTGTTATTCTCAACTAAAAGATTGACACAGCCATAATTCTTAATTTCATATCCACCATACGCTTGCAATTTAACTTCATTTTTTGCTAATTTCAATGACTTTACAGAATTTTTCCTAATAGAATCGTACATGTTATATGGAATTAAGTTAACATCGGAACCGGAATCTAATTTGAATACAATTTTCTTATTTTCAATATTTAAATTTTTTGTCCACGAAATAGAATTTACGTAATAATTAATGCTATCACAGTAATAATTATGATCTTCGTCATTGTCAGTTACATAATCACAATTATTCTTAGGGACTCGCGAAAAACATTGACTGGCAAAATGGTTGAATTTATTGCACTTTTTACATTGTTTGCCTCGAGCCGGACATTTGTATTTTGGATGTTTAAATCCACAAAATTTGCATTTTATTATTATATTCGAATTATACCTATTCTCATCCTTCGCCTGGGTTTCTTCTTTCGTTTTCTTCTCTTCATTCTTATTTGTCGTTTTTTCTTTCGCTTTCACTGCGTTGACATCTTGACTGAATTCTCCATGAATTTGTTTTGTCTGCTTACGAATAACTTCTGCAATTCTAAATTTTTCAATAGCATCAGCTAACGATATATCTCCCAGCTTAATAACAGAATCCATTGTTTCTCTATCCGACGCATCCAATACTATTTTGTCTCTCAATAGCTCATCCGGACTTTTAAATTCACAATCTTTAATTAATGTCTTGCAATCAGTTAGGAATGAATCGTAACTCTCATTTTCTTTTTGCTTCCGTGTATAAAACAAAAATCTTGCGTGCAATATATTTTTCTTTGGATTACAATATTTATCAAAAGCTTCTAACACCTTATCTATTTTCTTAATATCTTCTTCATTTTCGTACGTAAATGTATCATGAATTTCCACAGCTTCAGGACCAATAATGTTCAATAAAATTGCTACTTGTATCTCGTCTGGTTTCTTATTGTACGCTGTTGCTGTCATATATATATTAAATAATTTCTTAAATCTTTTCCAATTTTCATTAATATTTCCAACAAAGCTTAACGGTGATGGTACGACAAAATTTGCCATTGTTATTTCTTATTATGTTTCAAATAATTTTTTAGATCGACTGCGCCATGTAGTATTTGTCAGAAATATTTTTAAATTCAAATAATTAATCATTCATTTTTAACTCAATCATTTTATTCTAATTCCAGTTTACAACTGCTTATAATAATTTTAATGAAGCCACAATTTCATACAATTACGTAATCTCTAACAACTTAAATAATAAACTTATAACTAAAGATCATTCCATTACAGGCACCTATTTTTTAAATGCCAATTGGCAACTATATCTGAAATGACTATCGGCACCTATATCTGAAATGCCTATCGGCACCTATTTTTGAAATGCCTATCGAAAACTACATCTGAAATGCCTATCAGCACCTATATTTGAAATGCCTATCGGAAACTACATCTGAAATGCCTATCAGCACCTATATTTGAAATGCTTATCGGCAACCATATCTAAAATGCCTATCGACACCTATATTTGAAATCCCTATCGGCTTCTATATCTGAAATGCCTATCGGCACCTATTTTTAAAATGCCAATCGGCAACTATATCTGAAATGCCTATCGGCACCTATATCTGAAATGCCTATCGGCACCTATTTTTGAAATGCCTATCGGAAACTACATCTTAAATGCATATCAGCACCTATATTTGAAATGCCTATCGGCAACCATATCTGGAATGCCTATCGGTGCCTATATTTGAAATGCCTATCGGCTTCTATATCTGAAATGCCTATCGGCACCTATTTTTAAAATTCCAATCGGCATTTATATCTGAAGTGCCTATCGGCACCTATATCTGAAATGCCTATCGGCACCAATTTTTGAAATGCCTATCGAAAACTACATCTGAAATGCCTATCAGCAACTATATTTGAAATGCCTATCGGCAACCACATCAGAAATGCCTATCGGCACCTATATCTGAAATGCCTTTCGGCATTTATATCTGAAATGCCGATCGACACCTATATTTGAAATGCCTATCGGCACTTTTATTTTAAATGCCTATCGGCAACTATATCTGATAAGCCTATCGGCACCTATATCTGAAATGCCTATCGGCACCTATTTTTGAAATGCCAATCTTTAAGTATATCTGAAATGCCTATCGGCACCTTTATCTAAAATGCCTATCGAAAACCTATTTTTGAAATGCCTATCGGAAACTACATCTGAAATGACTATCAGCCCCTATATTTGAAATGCCTATCGGCAACCATATCTGAAATGCCTATCCACACCTATATTTGAAATACCTATCGGCTTCTATATCTAAAATGCCTATCGGCACCTATTTTTAAAATGCCAATCGGCAACTACATCTGAAATGCCTATCGGCTTATATATCTGAAATGCCTATCGGCACCTATTTTTAAAATGCCAATCGGCAACTATATCTGAAATGCCAATCGGCACCTATATCTGAAATGCCTATCGGCACCTATTTTTGAAATGCCTATCGGAAACTACATCTGAAATGCCTATCAGCACCTATATTTGAAATGCCTATCGGCAACCATATCTGAAATGCCTATCGACACCTATATTTGAAATCCCTATCGGCATCTATATCTGAATTGCCTATCGGCACCTATTTTTAAAATGCCAATCGGCAACTATATCTGAAATGCGAATCGGCACCTATATCTGAAATGCCTATCGACACCTATTTTTGAAATGCCAATTGGCAACTATATCTGAAATGCCTATCGGCACCTATATCTAAAATGCCTATCGGAACCTATGTTTGAAATGCCTATCGGAAACTACATCTGAAATGACTATCAGCACCTATATTTGAAATGCCTATCGGCAACCATATCTGAAATGCCTATCCACACCTATATTTGAAATACCTATCGGCTTCTATATCTAAAATGCCTATCGGCACCTATTTTTAAAATGCCAATCGGCAACTACATCTGAAATGCCTATCGGCTTATATATCTGAAATGCCTATCGGCACCTATTTTTAAAATGCCAATCGGCAACTATATCTGAAATGCTAATCGGCACCTATATCTGAAATGCCTATTGACACCTATTTTTAAAATGCCAATTGGCAACTATATCTGAAATGCCTAACGGCACGTATATCTGAAATGCCTATCGACACCTATTTTTAAAATGCCAATTGGCAACTATATCTGAAATGCCTATCGGCACCTATATCTGAAATAACTATCGGTACCTATTTTTGGAATGCCTATCGGAAACTACATCTGAAATGATTATCAGCACTTATATTTGAAATGCCTATCGGCAGCCATATCTAAAATGCCTTTCGGCACCTATATTTGAAATGCCTATCGGCTTCTATATCTGAAATGCCTATCGGCACCTATTTTTAAAATACCAATCGGCAACTATATCTGAAATGCCTATCGGCACCTATATCTGAAATGCCTATCGGCATATATTTTTGAAATGCCTTTCAAAAACTACATCTGAAATGCCTATCTGCTCCTATATTTGAAATGCCTATCGGCAACCATATCTGAAATGCCTATCGACACCTATATTTGAAATACCTATCGGCTTCTATATCTGAAATGCCTATCGGCACCTGTTTTTAAAATGCCAATCGGCAACTATATCTGAAATGCCTATCGGCACTTATATCCGAAATGCCTATCGGCATCAATTTTTGAAATGCCTATCGGAAACTACATCTAAAATGCCTATCAG
This sequence comes from Venustoraphidia nigricollis, assembly GCA_034508555.1. Taxonomy (NCBI): domain Eukaryota; kingdom Metazoa; phylum Arthropoda; class Insecta; order Raphidioptera; family Raphidiidae; genus Venustoraphidia; species Venustoraphidia nigricollis. Next base: position 106,581 of record JAVRKA010000225.1, on the reverse strand, counting down.
CACCTATATTTGAAATGCCTATCGGCAACCATATCTGGAATGCCTATCGGCACCTATATTTGAAATGCCTATCGGCTTCTATATCTGAAATGCCTATCGGCACCTATTTTTAAAATGCCAATCGGCAACTATATCTGAAATGCCTATCGGCACCTATATCCAAAATGCCTATCGGCACCTATTTTTGAAATGCCTATCGGAAACTACATCTGAAATGTCTATCAGCACCTATATTTGAAATGCTTATCGGCAACCATATCTGAAATGCCTATCGACACCTATATTTGAAATCCCTATCAGCTTCTATATCTGAAATGCCTATCGGCACCTATTTTTAAAATGCCAATCGGCAACTATATCTGAAATGCCTATCGGCACTTATATCTGAAATGCCTATCGGCACCTATTTTTGAAATGCCTATCGGAAACTACATCTGAAATGCCTATCAGCACCTATATTTGAAATGCCTATCGGCAACCATATCTGAAATGCCTATCGGCACCTATTTTTAAAATGCCAATCGGCAACTATATCTGAAATGCCTATCGGCACTTATATCTGAAATGCCTATCGGCACCTATTTTTGAAATGCCTATCGGAAACTACATCTGAAATGTCTATCAGCACCTATATTTGAAATGCTTATCGGCAACCATATCTGAAATGCCTATCGACACCTATATTTGAAATCCCTATCGGCTTCTATATCTGAAATGCCTATCGGCACCTATTTTTAAAATGCCAATCGGCAACTATATCTGAAATGCCTATCGGCACTTATATCTGAAATGCCTATCGGCACCTATTTTTGAAATGCCTATCGGAAACTACATCTGAAATGCCTATATTTGAAATGCCTATCGGCAACCATATCTGGAATGCCTATCGGCGCCTATATTTGAAATGCCTATCGGAAACTACATCTGAAATGCCTATCAGCACCTATATTTGAAATGCCTATCGGCAACCATATCTGGAATGCCTATCGGCGCCTATATTTGAAATGCCTATCGGCAACTATATCTGAAATGCCTATCGGCACCTATATCTGAAATGCCTATCGGCACCTATTTTTGAAATGCCTATCGGAAACTACATCTGAAATGCCTATCAGCACCTATATTTGAAATGCCTATCGGCAACCACATCAGAAATGCCTATCGGCACCTATATCTAAAATGCCCTACGGCATTTATATCTGAAATGCCGATCGACACCTATATTTGAAATGCCTATCGGCACCTATATTTTAAATGCCTATCGGCAACTATATCTGATATGCCTATCAGCACCTATATCTAAAATGCCTATCGGCACCTATTTTTGAAATGCCTATCGGAAACTACATCTAAAATGCCTATCGGCACCTATTTTTAAAATGCCAATCGGAAAGTATATCTGAAATGCCTATCGGCACCTATAATTGAAATGCCTATCGAAACCTATTTTTGAAATGCCTATCGGAAACAACATCTGAAATGACTATCAGCACCTATATTTGAAATGCCTATCGGCAACCATATCTGAAATGCCTATCCACACCTGTATTTGAAATACCTATCGGCTTCTATATCTAAAATGCCTATCGGCACCAATTTTTAAAATGCCAATCGGCAACTATATCTGAAATGCCTATCGGCACCTATATCTGAAATGCCTATCTGCACCAACTTTTGAAATGCCTATCGGAAACTCCATCTGAAATGCCTATCAGCACCTATATTTGAAATGCCTATCGGCAAACATATCTGGAATGCCTATCGGCACCTATATTTGAAATGCCTATCGGGTTCTATATCTGAAATGCCTATCGACACCTATTTTTAAAATGCCAATTGGCAACTATATCTGAAATGCCTATCGGCACCTATATCTGAAATGCCTATCGGTACCTATTTTTGAAATGCCTATCGGAAACTACCTCTGAAATGATTATCAGCACTTATATTTGAAATGCCTATCGGTAACCATATCTAGAATGCCTGTCGGTACCTATATTTGAAATGCCTATCGGTTTCTATATCTGAAATGCCTAACGGCACCTATTTTTAAAATACTAATCGGCAACTATATCTGAAATGCCTATCGGCACGTATATCAGAAATGCCTATCGGCAACCATATCTGAAATGCCTATCGACACCTATATTTGAAATACCTATCGGCTTCTATATCTGAAATGCCTATCGGCACCTGTTTTTAAAATGCCAATCGGCAACTATATCAAAAATGCCTATCGGCACCTATATCCGAAATGCCTATCGGCATCAATTTTTGAAATGCCTATCGGAAACTACATCTAAAATGCCTATCAGCACCTATATTTGAAAAGCCTATAGGCAACTATATCTGCAATGCCTATCGGCACCTATATTTGAAATGCCTATCGGCTTCTATATCTGAAATGCCTATCGGCACCTATTTTTTAAATGCCAATTGGCAACTATATCTGAAATGACTATCGGCACCTATATCTGAAATGCCTATCGGCACCTATTTTTGAAATGCCTATCGAAAACTACATCTGAAATGCCTATCAGCACCTATATTTGAAATGCGAATCGGAAACTACATCTGAAATGCCTATCAACACCTATATTTGAAATGCCTATCGGCAACCATATCTGGAATGCCTATCGGCACCTATATTTAAAATGCCTATCGGCTTCTATATCTGAAATGCCTATCGGCACCTATTTTTAAAATGCCAATAGGCAACTATATCTGAAATGCCTATCGGCACCTATATCTGAAATGCCTATCGGCACCTATTTTTGAAATGCCTATCGGAAACTACATCTGAAATGCCTATCAGCACCTATATTTGAAATGCCTATCGGCAACCATATCTGAAATGCCTATCGACACCTATATTTGAAATACCTATCGGCTTCTATATCTGAAATGCCTAATGGTACCTATTTTTAAAATGCCAATCGGTAACTATATCTGATATGCCTATCGGCACCTATATCTGAAATGCCTATCGGCACCATTTTTTTAAATGCCTATCGGAAACTACATCCGGAATGCCTATCAGCACCTATATTTGAAATGCCTATCGGCAACCATATTTGGAATGCCTATCGGCACCTATATTTGAAATGCCTATCGGCTTCTATATCTGAAATGCCTATCGACACCAATTTTTGAAATGCCTATCGTAAACTACATCTGAAATGCCTATCAGCACCTATATTTGAAATGCCTATCGGCAACCATATCTGGAATGCTCATCGGCACCTATATTTGAAATGCCTATCGGCTTATATATCTGAAATGCCTATCGGTACCTGTTTTTAAAATGCCAATCGGCAACTATATCTGAAATGCCTATCGGCACCTATATCCGAAATGCCTATCGGCATCAATTTTTGAAATGCCTATCGGAAACTACATCTAAAATGCCTACCAGCACCTATATTTGAAATGCCTATCGGCAACTATATCTGCAATGCCTATCGGCACCTATATTTGAAATGCCTATCGGCTTCTATATCTGAAATGCCTATCGGCACCTATTTTTTAAATGCCAATTGGCAACTATATCTGAAATGACTATCGGCACCTATATCTGAAATGCCTATCGGCACCTATTTTTGAAATGCCTATCGAAAGCTACATCTGAAATGCCTATCAGCACCTATATTTGAAATGCCTATCGGAAACTACATCTGAAATGCCTATCAGCACCTATATTTGAAATGCTTATCGGCAACCATATCTAAAATGCTTATCGACACCTATATTTGAAATCCCTATCGGCTTCTATATCTGAAATGCCTATCGGCACCTATTTTTAAAATGCCAATAGGCAACTATATCTGAAATGCCTATCGGCACCTATATCTGCAATGCCTATCGGCACCTATTTTTGAAATGCCTATCGGAAACTACATCTTAAATGCATATCAGCACCTATATTTGAAATGCCTATAGGCAACCATATCTGGAATGCCTATCGGCGCCTATATTTGAAATGCCTATCGGCTTCTATATCTAAAATGCCTATCGGCAACTATTTTTAAAATGCCAATCGGCAACTATATCTGAAGTGCCTATCGGCACCTATATCTCAAATGCCTATCTGCACCTATTTTTGAAATGCCTATCGAAAACTACATCTGAAATGCCTATCAGCATTTATATTTGAAATGCCTATCGGCAACCACATCAGAAATGCCTATCGGCACCTATATCTGAAATGCCCTACGGCATTTATAGCTGAAATGCCGATCGACACCTATATTTGAAATGCCCATAGGCACCTATATTTTAAATGCCTATCGGCAACTATATCTGATATGCCTATCGGCACCTATATCTAAAATGCCTATCTGCACCTATTTTTGAAATGCCTATCGGAAACTACATCTAAAATGCCTATCGGCACCTATTTTTAAAATGCCAATCGGAAAGTATATCTGAAATGCCTATCGGCACCTATAATTGAAATGCCTATCGGAACCTATTTTTGAAATGCCTATCGGAAACAACATCTGAAATGACTATCAGCACCTATATTTGAAATGCCTATCGGCAACCATATCTGAAATGCCTATCCCCACCTGTATTTGAAATACCTATCGGCTTCTATATCTAAAATGCCTATCGGCACCTATTTTTAAAATGCCAATCGGCAACTATATCTGAAATGCCTATCGGCACCTATATCTGAAATGCCTATCGGCACCAACTTTTGAAATGCCTATCGGAAACTCCATCTGAAATGCCTATCAGCACCTATATTTGAAATGCCTATCGGCAACCATATCTGGAATGCCTATCGGCACCTATATTTGAAATGCCTATCGGGTTCTATATCTGAAATGCCTATCGACACCTATTTTTAAAATGCCAATTGGCAACTATATCTGAAATGCCTATCGGCACCTATATCTGAAATGCCTATCGGTACCTATTTTTGAAATGCCTATCGGAAACTACATCTGAAATGATTATCAGCACTTATATTTGAAATGCCTATCAGCAACCATATCTAAAATGCCTTTCGGCACCTATATTTGAAATGCCTATCGGCTTCTATATCTGAAATGCCTATCGGCACCTATTTTTAAAATATCAATCGGCAACTATATCTGAAATGCCTATCGGCACCTATATCTGAAATGCCTATCGGCATATATTTTTGAAATGCCTTTCAAAAACTACATCTGAAATGCCTATCTGCTCCTATATTTGAAATGCCTATCGGCAACCATATCTGAAATGCCTATCGACACTTATATTTGAAATACCTATCGGCTTCTATATCTGAAATGCCTATCGGTACCTGTTTTTAAAATGCCAATCGGCAACTATATCTGAAATGCCTATCGGCACCTATATCCGAAATGCCTATCGGCATCAACTTTTGAAATGCCTATCGGAAACTACATCTAAAATGCCTATCAGCACCTATATTTGAAATGCCTATCGGCAACTATATCTGCAATGCCTATCGGCACCTATATTTGAAATGCCTATCGGCTTCTATATCTGAAATGCCTATCGGCACCTATTTTTCAAATGCCAATTGGCAACTATATCTGAAATGACTATCGGCACCTATATCTGAAATGCCTATCGGCACCTATTTTTGAAATGCCTATCGAAAACTACATCTGAAATGCCTATCAGCACCTATATTTGAAATGCTTATCGGCAACCATATCTAAAATGCTTATCGACACCTATATTTGAAATCCCTATCGGCTTCTATATCTGAAATGCCTATCGGCACCTATTTTTAAAATGCCAATCGGCAACTATATCTGAAATGCCTATCGGCACCTATATCTGAAATGCCTATCGGCACCTATTTTTGAAATGCCTATCGGAAACTACATCTGAAATGCCTATCAGCACCTATATTTGAAATGCCTATCGGCAACCATATCTGGAATGCCTATCAGCGCCTATATTTGAAATGCCTATCGGCAACTATATCTGAAATGCCTATCGGCACCTATATCTGAAATGCCTATCGGCACCTATTTTTGAAATGCCTATCGGAAACTACATCTGAAATGTCTATCAGCACCTATATTTGAAATGCCTATCGGCAACCATATCTGGAATGCCTATCGGCGCCTATATTTGAAATGCCTATCGGCTTCTATATCTAAAATGCCTATCGGCACCTATTTTTAAAATGCCAATCGGCAACTATATCTGAAGTGCCTATCGGCACCTATATCTCAAATGCCTATCGGCACCTATTTTTGAAATGCCTATTGAAAACTACATCTGAAATGCCTATCAGCATTTATATTTGAAATGCCTATCGGCAACCACATCAGAAATGCCTATCGGCACCTATATCTGAAATGCCCTACGGCATTTATATCTGAAATGCCGATCGACACCTATATTTGAAATGCCTATCGGCACCTATATTTTAAATGCCTATCGGCAACTATATCTGATATGCCTATCGGCACCTATATCTAAAATGCCTATCGGCACCTATTTTTGAAATGCCTATCGGAAACTACATCTAAAATGCCTATCGGCACCTATTTTTAAAATGCCAATCGGAAAGTATATCTGAAATGCCTATCGGCACCTATAATTGAAATGCCTATCGGAACCTATTTTTGAAATGCCTATCGGAAACAACATCTGAAATGACTATCAGCACCTATATTTGAAATGCCTATCGGCAACCATATCTGAAATGCCTATCCACACCTGTATTTGAAATACCTATCGGCTTCTATATCTAAAATGCCTATCGGCACCAATTTTTAAAATGCCAATCGGCAACTATATCTGAAATGCCTATCGGCACCTATATCTGAAATGCCTATCGGCACCTATATCTGAAATGCCTATCGGTACCTATTTTTGAAATGCCTATCGGAAACTACATCTGAAATGATTATCAGCACTTATATTTGAAATGCCTATCGGCAACCATATCTAAAATGCCTTTCGGCACCTATATTTGAAATGCCTATCGGCTTCTATATCTGAAATGCCTATCGGCACCTATTTTTAAAATATCAATCGGCAACTATATCTGAAATGCCTATCGGCACCTATATCTGAAATGCCTATCGGCATATATTTTTGAAATGCCTTTCAAAAACTACATCTGAAATGCCTATCTGCTCCTATATTTGAAATGCCTATCGGCAACCATATCTGAAATGCCTATCGACACTTATATTTGAAATACCTATCGGCTTCTATATCTGAAATGCCTATCGGTACCTGTTTTTAAAATGCCAATCGGCAACTATATCTGAAATGCCTATCGGCACCTATATCCGAAATGCCTATCGGCATCAACTTTTGAAATGCCTATCGGAAACTACATCTAAAATGCCTATCAGCACCTATATTTGAAATGCCTATCGGCAACTATATCTGCAATGCCTATCGGCACCTATATTTGAAATGCCTATCGGCTTCTATATCTGAAATGCCTATCGGCACCTATTTTTCAAATGCCAATTGGCAACTATATCTGAAATGACTATCGGCACCTATATCTGAAATGCCTATCGGCACCTATTTTTGAAATGCCTATCGAAAACTACATCTGAAATGCCTATCAGCACCTATATTTGAAATGCTTATCGGCAACCATATCTAAAATGCTTATCGACACCTATATTTGAAATCCCTATCGGCTTCTATATCTGAAATGCCTATCGGCACCTATTTTTAAAATGCCAATCGGCAACTATATCTGAAATGCCTATCGGCACCTATATCTGAAATGCCTATCGGCACCTATTTTTGAAATGCCTATCGGAAACTACATCTGAAATGCCTATCAGCACCTATATTTGAAATGCCTATCGGCAACCATATCTGGAATGCCTATCGGCGCCTATATTTGATGTGCCTATCGGCAACTATATCTGAAATGCCTATCGGCACCTATATCTGAAATGCCTATCGGCACCTATTTTTGAAATGCCTATCGGAAACTACATCTGAAATGCCTATCAGCACCTATATTTGAAATGCCTATCGGCAACCATATCTGGAATGCCTATCGGCGCCTATATTTGAAATGCCTATCGGCTTCTATATCTAAAATGCCTATCGGCACCTATTTTTAAAATGCCAATCGGCAACTATATCTGAAGTGCCTATCGGCACCTATATCTCAAATGCCTATCGGCACCTATTTTTGAAATGCCTATTGAAAACTACATCTGAAATGCCTATCAGCATTTATATTTGAAATGCCTATCGGCAACCACATCAGAAATGCCTATCGGCACCTATATCTGAAATGCCCTACGGCATTTATATCTGAAATGCCGATCGACACCTATATTTGAAATGCCTATCGGCACCTATATTTTAAATGCCTATCGGCAACTATATCTGATATGCCTATCGGCACCTATATCTAAAATGCCTATCGGCACCTATTTTTGAAATGCCTATCGGAAACTACATCTAAAATGCCTATCGGCACCTATTTTTAAAATGCCAATCGGAAAGTATATCTGAAATGCCTATCGGCACCTATAATTGAAATGCCTATCGGAACCTATTTTTGAAATGCCTATCGGAAACAACATCTGAAATGACTATCAGCACCTATATTTGAAATGCCTATCGGCAACCATATCTGAAATGCCTATCCACACCTGTATTTGAAATACCTATCGGCTTCTATATCTAAAATGCCTATCGGCACCAATTTTTAAAATGCCAATCGGCAACTATATCTGAAATGCCTATCGGCACCTATATCTGAAATGCCTATCGGCACCTATATCTGAAATGCCTATCTGCACCAACTTTTGAAATGCCTATCGGAAACTCCATCTGAAATGCCTATCAGCACCTATATTTGAAATGCCTATCGGCAACCATATCTGGAATGCCTATCGGCACCTATATTTGAAATGCCTATCGGGTTCTATATCTGAAATGCCTATCGACACCTATTTTTAAAATGCCAATTGGCAACTATATCTGAAATGCCTATCGGCACCTATATCTGAAATGCCTATCGGTACCTATTTTTGAAATGCCTATCGGAAACTACCTCTGAAATGATTATCAGCACTTATATTTGAAATGCCTATCGGTAACCATATCTGGAATGCCTGTCGGTACCTATATTTGAAATGCCTATCGGTTTCTATATCTGAAATGCCTAACGGCACCTATTTTTAAAATACCAATCGGCAACTATATCTGAAATGCCTATCGGCACGTATATCTGAAATGCCTATCGGCATATATTTTTGAAATGCCTTTCGGAAACTATATCTGAAATGCCTATCTGCTCCTATATTTGAAAGGCCTATCGGCAACCATATCTGAAATGCCTATCGACACCTATATTTGAAATACCTATCGGCTTCTATATCTGAAATGCCTATCGGCACCTGTTTTTAAAATTCCAATCGGCAACTATATCAAAAATGCCTATCGGCACCTATATCCGAAATGCCTATCGGCATCAATTTTTGAAATGCCTATCGGAAACCACATCTAAAATGCCTATCAGCACCTATATTTGAAATGCCTATAGGCAACTATATCTGCAATGCCTATCGGCACCTATATTTGAAATGCCTATCGGCTTCTATATCTGAAATGCCTATCGGCACCTATTTTTTAAATGCCAATTGGCAACTATATCTGAAATGACTATCGGCACCTATATCTGAAATGCCTATCGGCACCTATTTTTGAAATGCCTATTGAAAACTACATCTAAAATGCCTATCAGCACCTATATTTGAAATGCGAATCGGAAACTACATCTGAAATGCCTATCAGCACCTATATTTGAAATGCCTATCGGCAACCATATCTGTAATGCCTATCGGCACCTATATTTGAAATGCCTATCGGCTTCTATATCTGAAATGCCTATCGGCACCTATTTTTAAAATGCCAATAGGCAACTATATCTGAAATGCCTATCGGCACCTATATCTGAAATGCCTATCGGCACCTATTTTTGAAATGCCTATCGGAAACTACATCTGAAATGCCTATCAGCACCTATATTTGAAATGCCTATCGGCAACCATATCTGAAATGCCTATCGACACCTATATTTGAAATACCTATCGGCTTCTATATCTGAAATGCCTAATGGTACCTATTTTTAAAATGCCAATCGGTAACTATATCTGAAATGCCTATCGGCACCTTTATCTGAAATGCCTATCGGCACCATTTTTTTAAATGCCTATCGGAAACTACATCCGGAATGCCTATCAGCACCTATATTTGAAATGCCTATCGGCAACCATATTTGGAATGCCTATCGGCACCTATATTTGAAATGCCTATCGGCTTCTATATCTGAAATGCCTATCGACACCAATTTTTGAAATGCCTATCGTAAACTACATCTGAAATGCCTATCAGCACCTATATTTGAAATGCCTATCGGCAACCATATCTGGAATGCTCATCGGCACCTATATTTGAAATGCCTATCGGCTTATATATCTGAAATGCCTATCGGTACCTGTTTTTAAAATGCCAATCGGCAACTATATCTGAAATGCCTATCGGCACCTATATCCGAAATGCCTATCGGCATCAATTTTTGAAATGCCTATCGGAAACTACATCTAAAATGCCTACCAGCACCTATATTTGAAATGCCTATCGGCAACTATATCTGCAATGCCTATCAGCACCTATATTTGAAATGCCTATCGGCAACTATATCTGCAATGCCTATCGGCACCTATATTTGAAATGCCTATCGGCTTCTATATCTGAAATGCCTATCGGCACCTATTTTTCAAATGCCAATTGGCAACTATGTCTGAAATGACTATCGGCACCTATATCTGAAATGCCTATCGGCACCTATTTTTGAAATGCCTATCGAAAACTACATCTTAAATGCCTATCAGCACCTATATTTGAAATGCTTATCGGCAACCATATCTAAAATGCTTATCGACACCTATATTTGAAATCCCTATCGGCTTCTATATCTGAAATGCCTATCGGCACCTATTTTTAAAATGCCAATCGGCAACTATATCTGAAATGCCTATCGGCACCTATATCTGAAATGCCTATCGGCACCTATTTTTGAAATGCCTATCGGAAACTACATCTGAAATGCCTATCAGCACCTATATTTGAAATGCCTATCGGCAACCATATCTGGAATGCCTATCGGCGCCTATATTTGATGTGCCTATCGGCAACTATATCTGAAATGCCTATCGGCACCTATATCTGAAATGCCTATCGGCACCTATTTTTGAAATGCCTATCGGAAACTACATCTGAAATGCCTATCAGCACCTATATTTGAAATGCCTATCGGCAACCATATCTGGAATGCCTATCGGCGCCTATATTTGAAATGCCTATCGGCTTCTATATCTAAAATGCCTATCGGCACCTATTTTTAAAATGCCAATCGGCAACTATATCTGAAGTGCCTATCGGCACCTATATCTCAAATGCCTATCGGCACCTATTTTTGAAATGCCTATTGAAAACTACATCTGAAATGCCTATCAGCATTTATATTTGAAATGCCTATCGGCAACCACATCAGAAATGCCTATCGGCACCTATATCTGAAATGCCCTACGGCATTTATATCTGAAATGCCGATCGACACCTATATTTGAAATGCCTATCGGCACCTATATTTTAAATGCCTATCGGCAACTATATCTGATATGCCTATCGGCACCTATATCTAAAATGCCTATCGGCACCTATTTTTGAAATGCCTATCGGAAACTACATCTAAAATGCCTATCGGCACCTATTTTTAAAATGCCAATCGGAAAGTATATCTGAAATGCCTATCGGCACCTATAATTGAAATGCCTATCGGAACCTATTTTTGAAATGCCTATCGGAAACAACATCTGAAATGACTATCAGCACCTATATTTGAAATGCCTATCGGCAACCATATCTGAAATGCCTATCCACACCTGTATTTGAAATACCTATCGGCTTCTATATCTAAAATGCCTATCGGCACCAATTTTTAAAATGCCAATCGGCAACTATATCTGAAATGCCTATCGGCACCTATATCTGAAATGCCTATCGGCACCTATATCTGAAATGCCTATCTGCACCAACTTTTGAAATGCCTATCGGAAACTCCATCTGAAATGCCTATCAGCACCTATATTTGAAATGCCTATCGGCAACCATATCTGGAATGCCTATCGGCACCTATATTTGAAATGCCTATCGGGTTCTATATCTGAAATGCCTATCGACACCTATTTTTAAAATGCCAATTGGCAACTATATCTGAAATGCCTATCGGCACCTATATCTGAAATGCCTATCGGTACCTATTTTTGAAATGCCTATCGGAAACTACCTCTGAAATGATTAGTAGCACTTATATTTGAAATGCCTATCGGTAACCATATCTGGAATGCCTGTCGGTACCTATATTTGAAATGCCTATCGGTTTCTATATCTGAAATGCCTAACGGCACCTATTTTTAAAATACCAATCGGCAACTATATCTGAAATGCCTATCGGCACGTATATCTGAAATGCCTATCGGCATATATTTTTGAAATGCCTTTCGGAAACTATATCTGAAATGCCTATCTGCTCCTATATTTGAAATGCCTATCGGCAACCATATCTGAAATGCCTATCGACACCTATATTTGAAATACCTATCGGCTTCTATATCTGAAATGCCTATCGGCACCTGTTTTTAAAATTCCAATCGGCAACTATATCAAAAATGCCTATCGGCACCTATATCCGAAATGCCTATCGGCATCAATTTTTGAAATGCCTATCGGAAACTACATCTAAAATGCCTATCAGCACCTATATTTGAAATGCCTATAGGCAACTATATCTGCAATGCCTATCGGCACCTATATTTGAAATGCCTATCGGCTTCTATATCTGAAATGCCTATCGGCACCTATTTTTTAAATGCCAATTGGCAACTATATCTGAAATGACTATCGGCACCTATATCTGAAATGCCTATCGGCACCTATTTTTGAAATGCCTATTGAAAACTACATCTAAAATGCCTATCAGCACCTATATTTGAAATGCGAATCAGAAACTACATCTGAAATGCCTATCAGCACCTATATTTGAAATGCCTATCGGCAACCATATCTGTAATGCCTATCGGCACCTATATTTGAAATGCCTATCGGCTTCTATATCTGAAATGCCTATCGGCACCTATTTTTAAAATGCCAATAGGCAACTATATCTGAAATGCCTATCGGCACCTATATCTGAAATGCCTATCGGCACCTATTTTTGAAATGCCTATCGGAAACTACATCTGAAATGCCTATCAGCACCTATATTTGAAATGCCTATCGGCAACCATATCTGAAATGCCTATCGACACCTATATTTGAAATACCTATCGGCTTCTATATCTGAAATGCCTAATGGTACCTATTTTTAAAATGCCAATCGGTAACTATATCTGAAATGCCTATCGGCACCTTTATCTGAAATACCTATCGGCACCATTTTTTTAAATGCCTATCGGAAACTACATCCGGAATGCCTATCAGCACCTATATTTGAAATGCCTATCGGCAACCATATTTGGAATGCCTATCGGCACCTATATTTGAAATGCCTATCGGCTTCTATATCTGAAATGCCTATCGACACCAATTTTTGAAATGCCTATCGTAAACTACATCTGAAATGCCTATCAGCACCTATATTTGAAATGCCTATCGGCAACCATATCTGGAATGCTCATCGGCACCTATATTTGAAATGCCTATCGGCTTATATATCTGAAATGCCTATCGGTACCTGTTTTTAAAATGCCAATCGGCAACTATATCTGAAATGCCTATCGGCACCTATATCCGAAATGCCTATCGGCATCAATTTTTGAAATGCCTATCGGAAACTACATCTAAAATGCCTACCAGCACCTATATTTGAAATGCCTATCGGCAACTATATCTGCAATGCCTATCGGCACCTATATTTGAAATGACTATCGGCACCTATATCTGAAATGCCTATCGGCACCTATTTTTGAAATGCCTATCGAAAGCTACATCTGAAATGCCTATCAGCACCTATATTTGAAATGCCTATCGGAAACTACATCTGAAATGCCTATCAGCACCTATATTTGAAATGCTTATCGGCAACCATATCTAAAATGCTTATCGACACCTATATTTGAAATCCCTATCGGCTTCTATATCTGAAATGCCTATCGGCACCTATTTTTAAAATGCCAATCGGCAACTACATCTGAAATGCCTATCGGCACCTATATCTGCAATGCCTATCGGCACCTATTTTTGAAATGCCTATCGGAAACTACATCTTAAATGCATATCAGCACCTATATTTGAAATGCCTATAGGCAACCATATCTGGAATGCCTATCGGCGCCTATATTTGAAATGCCTATCGGCTTCTATATCTAAAATGCCTATCGGCAACTATTTTTAAAATGCCAATCGGCAACTATATCTGAAGTGCCTATCGGCACCTATATCTCAAATGCCTATCGGCACCTATTTTTGAAATGCCTATCGAAAACTACATCTGAAATGCCTATCAGCATTTATATTTGAAATGCCTATCGGCAACCACATCAGAAATGCCTATCGGCACCTATATCTGAAATGCCCTACGGCATTTATAGCTGAAATGCCGATCGACACCTATATTTGAAATGCCCATAGGCACCTATATTTTAAATGCCTATCGGCAACTATATCTGATATGCCTTTCGGCACCTATATCTAAAATGCCTATCTGCACCTATTTTTGAAATGCCTATCGGAAACTACATCTAAAATGCCTATCGGCACCTATTTTTAAAATGCCAATCGGAAAGTATATCTGAAATGCCTATCGGCACCTATAATTGAAATGCCTATCGGAACCTATTTTTGAAATGCCTATCGGAAACAACATCTGAAATGACTATCAGCACCTATATTTAAAATGCCTATCGGCAACCATATCTGAAATGCCTATCCCCACCTGTATTTGAAATACCTATCGGCTTCTGTATCTAAAATGCCTATCGGAACCTATTTTTAAAATGCCAATCGGCAACTATATCTGAAATGCCTATCGGCACCTATATCTGAAATGCCTATCGGCACCAACTTTTGAAATGCCTATCGGAAACTCCATCTGAAATGCCTATCAGCACCTATATTTGAAATGCCTATCGGCAACCATATCTGGAATGCCTATCAGCACCTATATTTGAAATGCCTATCGGGTTCTATATCTGAAATGCCTATCGACACCTATTTTTAAAATGCCAATTGGCTACTATATCTGAAATGCCTATCGGCACCTATATCTGAAATGCCTATCGGTACCTATTTTTGAAATGCCTATCGGAAACTACATCTGAAATGATTATCAGCACTTATATTTGAAATGCCTATCGGCAACCATATCTAAAATGCCTTTCGGCACCTATATTTGAAATGCCTATCGGCTTCTATATCTGAAATGCCTATCGGCACCTATTTTTAAAATATCAATCGGCAACTATATCTGAAATGCCTATCGGCACCTATATCTGAAATGCCTATCGGCATATATTTTTGAAATGCCTTTCAAAAACTACATCTGAAATGCCTATCTGCTCCTATATTTGAAATGCCTATCGGCAACCATATCTGAAATGCCTATCGACACTTATATTTGAAATACCTATCGGCTTCTATATCTGAAATGCCTATCGGTACCTGTTTTTAAAATGCCAATCGGCAACTATATCTGAAATGCCTATCGGCACCTATATCCGAAATGCCTATCGGCATCAACTTTTGAAATGCCTATCGGAAACTACATCTAAAATGCCTATCAGCACCTATATTTGAAATGCCTATCGGCAACTATATCTGCAATGCCTATCGGCACCTATATTTGAAATGCCTATCGGCTTCTATATCTGAAATGCCTATCGGCACCTATTTTTCAAATGCCACTTGGCAACTATATCTGAAATGACTATCGGCACCTATATCTGAAATGCCTATCGGCACCTATTTTTGAAATGCCTATCGAAAACTACATCTGAAATGCCTATCAGCACCTATATTTGAAATGCTTATCGGCAACCATATCTAAAATGCTTATCGACACCTATATTTGAAATCCCTATCGGCTTCTATATCTGAAATGCCTATCGGCACCTATTTTTAAAATGCCAATCGGCAACTATATCTGAAATGCCAATCGGCACCTATATCTGAAATGCCTATCGGCACCTATTTTTGAAATGCCTTTCGGAAACAACATCTGAAATGCCTATCAGCACCTATATTTGAAATGCCTATCGGCAACCATATCTGAAATGCCTATCGACACCTATATTTGAAATCCCTATCGGCTTCTATATCTGAAATGCCTATCGGCACCTATTTTTAAAATGCCAATCGGCAACTATATCTGAAATGCGAATCGGCACCTATATCTGAAATGCCTATCGACACCTATTTTTGAATTGCCAATTGGCAACTATATCTGAAATGCCTATCGGCACCTATATCTAAAATGCCTATCGGAACCTATTTTTGAAATGCATATGGGAAACTACATCTGAAATGACTATCAGCACCAATATTTGAAATGCCTATCGGCAATCATATCTGAAATGCCTATCCACACCTATATTTGAAATACCTATCGGCTTCTATATCTAAAATGCCTATCGGCACCTATTTTTAAAATGCCAATCGGCAACTACATCTGAAATGCCTATCGGCTTATATATCTGAAATGCCTATCGGCACCTATTTTTAAAATGCCAATCGGCAACTATATCTGAAATGCTAATCGGCACCTATATTTGAAATGCCTATCGGCAACCATATCTGAAATGCCTATCGACACCTATATTTGAAATACCTATCGGCTTCTATATCTGAAATGCCTAATGGTACCTATTTTTAAAATGCCAATCGGTAACTATATCTGAAATGCCTATCGGCACCTATATCTGAAATGCCTATCGGCACCTATATCTAAAATGCCTATCGGAACCTATTTTTGAAATGCATATCGGAAACTACATCTGAAATGACTATCAGCACCAATATTTGAAATGCCTATCGGCAACCATATCTGGAATGCCTATCGGCACCTATATTTGAAATGCCTATCGGCTTCTATATCTGAAATGCCTATCGGCACCTATTTTTAAAATGCCAATAGGCAACTATATCTGAAATGCCTATCGGCACCTATATCTGAAATGCCTATCGGCACCTATTTTTGAAATGCCTATCGGAAACTACATCTGAAATGCCTATCAGCACCTATATTTGAAATGCCTATCGGCAACCATATCTGAAATGCCTATCGACACCTATATTTGAAATACCTATCGGCTTCTATATCTGAAATGCCTAATGGTACCTATTTTTAAAATGCCAATCGGTAACTATATCTGAAATGCCTATCGGCACCTATATCTGAAATGCCTATCGGCACCATTTTTTTAAATGCCTATCGGAAACTACATCCGGAATGCCTATCAGCACCTATATTTGAAATGCCTATCGGCAACCATATTTGGAATCCCTTTCGGCACCTATATTTGAAATGCCTATCGGCTTCTATATCTGAAATGCCTATCGACACCAATTTTTGAAATGCCTATCGTAAACTACATCTGAAATGCCTATCAGCACCTATATTTGAAATGCCTATCGGCAACCATATCTGGAATGCTCATCGGCACCTATATTTGAAATGCCTATCGGCTTATATATCTGAAATGCCTATCGGTACCTGTTTTTAAAATGCCAATCGGCAACTATATCTGAAATGCCTATCGGCACCTATATCCGAAATGCCTATCGGCATCAATTTTTGAAATGCCTATCGGAAACTACATCTAAAATGCCTACCAGCACCTATATTTGAAATGCCTATCGGCAACTATATCTGCAATGCCTATCGGCACCTATATTTGAAATGCCTATCGGCTTCTATATCTGAAATGCCTATCGGCACCTATTTTTTAAATGCCAATTGGCAACTATATCTGAAATGACTATCGGCACCTATATCTGAAATGCCTATCGGCACCTATTTTTGAAATGCCTATCGAAAGCTACATCTGAAATGCCTATCAGCACCTATATTTGAAATGACTATCGGAAACTACATCTGAAATGCCTATCAGCACCTATATTTGAAATGCTTATCGGCAACCGTATCTAAAATGCTTATCGACACCTATATTTGAAATCCCTATCGGCTTCTATATCTGAAATGCCTATCGGCACCTATTTTTAAAATGCCAATCGGCCACTATATCTGAAATGCCTATCGGCACCTATATCTGAAATGCCTATCGGCACCTATTTTTGAAATGCCTATCGGAAACTACATCTTAAATGCATATCAGCACCTATATTTGAAATGCCTATAGGCAACCATATCTGGAATGCCTATAGGCGCCTATATTTGAAATGCCTATCGGCTTCTATATCTAAAATGCCTATCGGCAACTATTTTTAAAATGCCAATCGGCAACTATATCTGAAGTGCCTATCGGCACCTATATCTCAAATGCCTATCGGCACCTATTTTTGAAATACCTATCGAAAACTACATCTGAAATGCCTATCAGCATTTATATTTGAAATGTCTATCGGCAACCACATCAGAAATGCCTATCGGCACCTATATCTGAAATGCCCTACGGCATTTATAGCTGAAATGCCGATCGACACCTATATTTGAAATGCCCATAGGCACCTATATTTTAAATGCCTATCGGCAACTATATCTGATATGCCTATCGGCACCTATATCTAAAATGCCTATCTGCACCTATTTTTGAAATGCCTATCGGAAACTACATCTAAAATGCCTATCGGCACCTATTTTTAAAATGCCAATCGGAAAGCATATCTGAAATGCCTATCGGCACCTATAATTGAAATGCCTATCGGAACCTATTTTTGAAATGCCTATCGGAAACAACATCTGAAATGAGTATCAGCACCTATATTTGAAATGCCTATCGGCAACCATATCTGAAATGCCTATCCCCACCTGTCTTTGAAATACCTATCGGCTTCTATATCTAAAATGCCTATCGGCACCTATTTTTAAAATGCCAATCGGCAACTATATCTGAAATGCCTATCGGCACCTATATCTGAAATGCCTATCGGCACCAACTTTTGAAATGCCTATCGGAAACTCCATCTGAAATGCCTATCAGCACCTTTATTTGAAATGCCTATCGGCAACCATATCTGGAATGCCTATCGGCACCTATATTTGAAATGCCTATCGGGTTCTATATCTGAAATGCCTATCGACACCTATTTTTAAAATGCCAATTGGCAACTATATCTGAAATGCCTATCGGCACCTATATCTGAAATGCCTATCGGTACCTATTTTTGAAATGCCTATCGGAAACTACATCTGAAATGATTATCAGCACTTATATTTGAAATGCCTATCGGCAACCATATCTAAAATGCCTTTCGGCACCTATATTTGAAATGCCTATCGGCTTCTATATCTGAAATGCCTATCGGCACCTATTTTTAAAATATCAATCGGCAACTATATCTGAAATGCCTATCGGCACCTATATCTGAAATGCCTATCGGCATATATTTTTGAAATGCCTTTCAAAAACTACATCTGAAATGCCTATCTGCTCCTATATTTGAAATGCCTATCGGCAACCATATCTGAAATGCCTATCGACACTTATATTTGAAATACCTATCGGCTTCTATATCTGAAATGCCTATCGGTACCTGTTTTTAAAATGCCAATCGGCAACTATATCTGAAATGCCTATCGGCACCGATATCCGAAATGCCTATCGGCATCAATTTTTTGAAATGCCTATCGGAAACTACATCGAAAATGCCTATCAGCACCTATATTTGAAATGCCTATCGGCAACTATATCTGCAATGCCTATCGGCACCTATATTTGAAATGCCTATCGGCTTCTATATCTGAAATGCCTATCGGCACCTATTTTTAAAATGCCAATTGGCAACTATATCTGAAATGACTATCGGCACCTATATCTGAAATGCCTATCGGCACCTATTTTTGAAATGCCTATCGAAAACTACATCTGAAATGCCTATCAGCACCTATATTTGAAATGCTTATCGGCAACCATATCTAAAATGCTTATCGACACCTATATTTGAAATCCCTATCGGCTTCTATATCTGAAATGCCTATCGGCACCTATTTTTAAAATGCCAATCGGCAACTATATCTGAAATGCCTATCGTCACCTATATCTGAAATGCCTATCGGCACCTATTTTTGAAATGCCTATTGGAAACTACATCTTAAATGCATATCAGCACCTATATTTGAAATGCCTATCGGCAACCATATCTGGAATGCCTATCGGCGCCTATATTTGAAATGCCTATCGGCTTCTATATCTGAAATGCCTATCGGCACCTATTTTTAAAATTCCAATCGGCATTTATATCTGAAGTGCCTATCGGCACCTATATCTGAAATGCCTATCGGCACCTATTTTTGAAATGCCTATCGAAAACTACATCTGAAATGCCTATCAGCAACTATATTTGAAATGCCTATCGGCAACCACATCAGAAATGCCTATCGGCACCTATATCTGAAATGCCTTTCGGCATTTATATCTGAAATGCCGATCGACACCTATATTTGAAATGCCTATCGGCACTTTTATTTTGAATGCCTATCGGCAACTATATCTGATAAGCCTATCGGCACCTATATCTGAAATGCCTATCGGCACCTATTTTTGAAATGCCAATCTTTAAGTATATCAGAAATGCCTATCGGCACCTATATCTAAAATGCCTATCGAAAACCTATTTTTGAAATGCCTATCGGAAACTACATCTGAAATGACTATCAGCACCTATATTTGAAATGCCTATCGGCAATCATATCTGAAATGCCTATTCACACCTATATTTGAAATACCTATCGGCTTCTATATCTAAAATGCCATCGGCACCTATTTTTAAAATGCCAATCGGCAACTACATCTGAAATGCCTATCAGCTTATATATCTGAAATGCCTATCGGCATCTATTTTTAAAATGCCAATCGGCAACTATATCTGAAAAGCCAATCGGCACCTATATCTGAAATGCCTATCGGCACCTATTTTTGAAATGCCTATCGGAAACTACATCTGAAATGCCTATCAGCACCTATATTTGAAATGCCTATTGGCAACCATATCTGAAATGCCTATCGACACCTATATTTGAAATCCCTATCGGCTTCTATATCTGAAATGCCTATCGGTACATATTTTTAAAATGCCAATCGGCAACTATATCTGAAATGCGAATCGGCACATATATCTGAAATGCCTATCGACACCTATTTTTGAAATGCCAATTGGCAACTATATCTGAAACGCCTATCGGCACCTATATCTAAAATGCCTATCGGAACCTATTTTTGAAATGCCTATCGGAAACTACATCTGAAATGACTATCAGCACCTATATTTGAAATGCCTATCGGCAACCATATCTGAAATGCCTATCCACACCTATATTTGAAATACCTATCGGCTTCTATATCTAAAATGCATATCGGCACCTATTTTTAAAATGCCAATCGGCAACTACATCTGAAATGCCTATCGGCTTATACATCTGAAATGCCTATCGGCACCTATTTTTAAAATGCCAATCGGCAACTATATCTGAAATGCCAATCGGCACCTATATCTGAAATGCCTATCGACACCTATTTTTAAAATGCCAATTGGCAACTATATCTGAAATGCCTATCGGCACCTATAACTGAAATGCCTATCGACACCTATTTTTAAAATGCCAATTGGCAACTATATCTGAAATGCCTATCGGCACCTATATCTGAAATAACTATTGGTACCTATTTTTGGAATGCCTATCGGAAACTACATCTGAAATGATTTATCAGCACTTATATTTGAAATGCCTATCGGCAACCATATCTGGAATGCCTATCGGCACCTATATTTGAAATGCCTATCGGCAACCATATCTGGAATGCCTATCGGCACCTATATTTGAAATGCCTATCGGCTTCTATATCTGAAATGCCTATCGACACCTATTTTTAAAATGCCAATCGGCAACTATATCTGAAATGCCTATCGGCACCTATATCTGAAATGCCTATCGGCACCTATTTTTGAAATGCCTATCGGAAACTACATCTGAAATGCCTATCAGCACCTTTATTTGAAATGCTTATCGGCAACCATATCTGAAATAGCTATCGACACCTATATTTGAAATCCCTATCGGCTTCTATATCTGAATTGCCTATCGGCAACTATTTTTAAAATGCCAATCGGCAACTATATCTGAAATGCCAATCGGCACTTATATCTGAAATGCCTATCGGCACCTATTTTTGAAATGCCTATCGGAAACTACATCTGAAATGCCTATCAGCACCTATATTTGAAATGCTTATCGGCAACCGTATCTAAAATGCTTATCGACACCTATATTTGAAATCCCTATCGGCTTCTATATCTGAAATGCCTATCGGCACCTATTTTTAAAATGCCAATCGGCCACTATATCTGAAATGCCTATCGGCACCTATATCTGAAATGCCTATCGGCACCTATTTTTGAAATGCCTATCGGAAACTACATCTTAAATGCATATCAGCACCTATATTTGAAATGCCTATAGGCAACCATATCTGGAATGCCTATAGGCGCCTATATTTGAAATGCCTATCGGCTTCTATATCTAAAATGCCTATCGGCAACTATTTTTAAAATGCCAATCGGCAACTATATCTGAAGTGCCTATCGGCACCTATATCTCAAATGCCTATCGGCACCTATTTTTGAAATACCTATCGAAAACTACATCTGAAATGCCTATCAGCATTTATATTTGAAATGTCTATCGGCAACCACATCAGAAATGCCTATCGGCACCTATATCTGAAATGCCCTACGGCATTTATAGCTGAAATGCCGATCGACACCTATATTTGAAATGCCATAGGCACCTATATTTTAAATGCCTATCGGCAACTATATCTGATATGCCTATCGGCACCTATATCTAAAATGCCTATCTGCACCTATTTTTGAAATGCCTATCGGAAACTACATCTAAAATGCCTATCGGCACCTATTTTTAAAATGCCAATCGGAAAGTATATCTGAAATGCCTATCGGCACCTATAATTGAAATGCTTATCGGAACCTATTTTTGAAATGCCTATCGGAAACAACATCTGAAATGAGTATCAGCACCTATATTTGAAATGCCTATCGGCAACCATATCTGAAATGCCTATCCCCACCTGTCTTTGAAATACCTATCGGCTTCTATATCTAAAATGCCTATCGGCACCTATTTTTAAAATGCCAATCGGCAACTATATCTGAAATGCCTATCGGCACCTATATCTGAAATGCCTATCGGCACCAACTTTTGAAATGCCTATCGGAAACTCCATCTGAAATGCCTATCAGCACCTTTATTTGAAATGCCTATCGGCAACCATATCTGGAATGCCTATCGGCACCTATATTTGAAATGCCTATCGGGTTCTATATCTGAAATGCCTATCGACACCTATTTTTAAAATGCCAATTGGCAACTATATCTGAAATGCCTATCGGCACCTATATCTGAAATGCCTATCGGTACCTATTTTTGAAATGCCTATCGGAAACTACATCTGAAATGATTATCAGCACTTATATTTGAAATGCCTATCGGCAACCATATCTAAAATGCCTTTCGGCACCTATATTTGAAATGCCTATCGGCTTCTATATCTGAAATGCCTATCGGCACCTATTTTTAAAATATCAATCGGCAACTATATCTGAAATGCCTATCGGCACCTATATCTGAAATGCCTATCGGCATATATTTTTGAAATGCCTTTCAAAAACTACATCTGAAATGCCTATCTGCTCCTATATTTGAAATGCCTATCGGCAACCATATCTGAAATGCCTATCGACACTTATATTTGAAATACCTATCGGCTTCTATATCTGAAATGCCTATCGGTACCTGTTTTTAAAATGCCAATCGGCAACTATATCTGAAATGCCTATCGGCACCGATATCCGAAATGCCTATCGGCATCAATTTTTTGAAATGCCTATCGGAAACTACATCGAAAATGCCTATCAGCACCTATATTTGAAATGCCTATCGGCAACTATATCTGCAATGCCTATCGGCACCTATATTTGAAATGCCTATCGGCTTCTATATCTGAAATGCCTATCGGCACCTATTTTTTAAATGCCAATTGGCAACTATATCTGAAATGACTATCGGCACCTATATCTGAAATGCCTATCGGCACCTATTTTTGAAATGCCTATCGAAAACTACATCTGAAATGCCTATCAGCACCTATATTTGAAATGCTTATCGGCAACCATATCTAAAATGCTTATCGACACCTATATTTGAAATCCCTATCGGCTTCTATATCTGAAATGCCTATCGGCACCTATTTTTAAAATGCCAATCGGCAACTATATCTGAAATGCCTATCGTCACCTATATCTGAAATGCCTATCGGCACCTATTTTTGAAATGCCTATTGGAAACTACATCTTAAATGCATATCAGCACCTATATTTGAAATGCCTATCGGCAACCATATCTGGAATGCCTATCGGCGCCTATATTTGAAATGCCTATCGGCTTCTATATCTGAAATGCCTATCGGCACCTATTTTTAAAATTCCAATCGGCATTTATATCTGAAGTGCCTATCGGCACCTATATCTGAAATGCCTATCGGCACCTATTTTTGAAATGCCTATCGAAAACTACATCTGAAATGCCTATCAGCAACTATATTTGAAATGCCTATCGGCAACCATATCAGAAATGCCTATCGGCACCTATATCTGAAATGCCTTTCGGCATTTATATCTGAAATGCCGATCGACACCTATATTTGAAATGCCTATCGGCACTTTTATTTTGAATGCCTATCGGCAACTATATCTGATAAGCCTATCGGCACCTATATCTGAAATGCCTATCGGCACCTATTTTTGAAATGCCAATCTTTAAGTATATCAGAAATGCCTATCGGCACCTATATCTAAAATGCCTATCGAAAACCTATTTTTGAAATGCCTATCGGAAACTACATCTGAAATGACTATCAGCACCTATATTTGAAATGCCTATCGGCAATCATATCTGAAATGCCTATTCACACCTATATTTGAAATACCTATCGGCTTCTATATCTAAAATGCCCATCGGCACCTATTTTTAAAATGCCAATCGGCAACTACATCTGAAATGCCTATCAGCTTATATATCTGAAATGCCTATCGGCATCTATTTTTAAAATGCCAATCGGCAACTATATCTGAAAAGCCAATCAGCACCTATATCTGAAATGCCTATCGGCACCTATTTTTGAAATGCCTATCGGAAACTACATCTGAAATGCCTATCAGCACCTATATTTGAAATGCCTATTGGCAACCATATCTGAAATGCCTATCGACACCTATATTTGAAATCCCTATCGGCTTCTATATCTGAAATGCCTATCGGTACATATTTTTAAAATGCCAATCGGCAACTATATCTGAAATGGGAATCGGCACCTATATCTGAAATGCCTATCGACACCTATTTTTGAAATGCCAATTGGCAACTATATCTGAAACGCCTATCGGCACCTATATCTAAAATGCCTATCGGAACCTATTTTTGAAATGCCTATCGGAAACTACATCTGAAATGACTATCAGCACCTATATTTGAAATGCCTATCGGCAACCATATCTGAAATGCCTATCCACACCTATATTTGAAATACCTATCGGCTTCTATATCTAAAATGCATATCGGCACCTATTTTTAAAATGCCAATCGGCAACTACATCTGAAATGCCTATCGGCTTATACATCTGAAATGCCTATCGGCACCTATTTTTAAAATGCCAATCGGCAACTATATCTGAAATGCCAATCGGCACCTATATCTGAAATGCCTATCGACACCTATTTTTAAAATGCCAATTGGCAACTATATCTGAAATGCCTATCGGCACCTATAACTGAAATGCCTATCGACACCTATTTTTAAAATGCCAATTGGCAACTATATCTGAAATGCCTATCGGCACCTATATCTGAAATAACTATTGGTACCTATTTTTGGAATGCCTATCGGAAACTACATCTGAAATGATTTATCAGCACTTATATTTGAAATGCCTATCGGCAACCATATCTGGAATGCCTATCGGCACCTATATTTGAAATGCCTATCGGCAACCATATCTGGAATGCCTATCGGCACCTATATTTGAAATGCCTATCGGCTTCTATATCTGAAATGCCTATCGACACCTATTTTTAAAATGCCAATCGGCAACTATATCTGAAATGCCTATCGGCACCTATATCTGAAATGCCTATCGGCACCTATTTTTGAAATGCCTATCGGAAACTACATCTGAAATGCCTATCAGCACCTTTATTTGAAATGCTTATCGGCAACCATATCTGAAATAGCTATCGACACCTATATTTGAAATCCCTATCGGCTTCTATATCTGAATTGCCTATCGGCAACTATTTTTAAAATGCCAATCGGCAACTATATCTGAAATGATAATCGGCACCTATATCTGAAATGCCTATCGGCACCTATTTTTGAAATGCCTATCGGAAACTACATCTGAAATGCCTATCAGCACCTATATTTGAAATGCTTATCGGCAACCGTATCTAAAATGCTTATCGACACCTATATTTGAAATCCCTATCGGCTTCTATATCTGAAATGCCTATCGGCACCTATTTTTAAAATGCCAATCGGCCACTATATCTGAAATGCCTATCGGCACCTATTTTTGGAATGCCTATCGGAAACTACATTTGAAATGCCTATCAGCACCTATATTTGAAATGCCTATCGGCAACCATATCTGGAATGCCTATCGGCGCCTATATTTGAAATGCCTATCGGCTTCTATATCTAAAATGCCTATCGGCACCTATTTTTAAAATGCCAATCGGCAACTATATCTGAAGTGCCTATCGGCACCTATATCTCAAATGCCTATCGGCACCTATTTTTGAAATGCCTATTGAAAACTACATCTGAAATGCCTATCAGCATTTATATTTGAAATGCCTATCGGCAACCACATCCGAAATGCTTATCGGCACCTATATCTTAAATTCCCTACGGCATTTATATCTGAAATGCCGATCGACACCTATATTTGAAATGCCTATCGGCACCTATATTTTAAATGCCTATCGGCAACTATATCTGATATGCCTATCGGCACCTATATCTGAAATGCCTATCGGCACCTATTTTTGAAATGCCTATCGGAAACTACATCTAAAATGCCTATCGGCACCTATTTTTAAAATGCCAATCGGAAAGTATATCTGAAATGCCTATCGGCACCTATAATTGAAATGCCTATCGGAACCTATTTTTGAAATGCCTATCGGAAACAACATCTGAAATGACTATCAGCACCTATATTTGAAATGCCTATCGGCAACCATATCTGAAATGCCTATCCACACCTGTATTTGAAATACCTATCGGCTTCTATATCTAAAATGCCTATCGGCACCAATTTTTAAAATGCCAATCGGCAACTATATCTGAAATGCCTATGGGCACCTATATCTGAAATGCCTATCGGCACCAACTTTTGAAATGCCTATCGGAAACTCCATCTGAAATGCCTTTTAGCACCTATATTTGAAATGCCTATCGGCAACCATATCTGGAATGCCTATCGGCACCTATATTTGAAATGCCTATCGGGTTCTATATCTGAAATGCCGATCGACACCTATTTTTAAAATGCCAATTGGCAACTATATCTGAAATGCCTATCGGCACCTATATCTGAAATGCCTATCGGTACCTATTTTTGAAATGCCTATCGGAAACTACATCTGAAATGATTATCAGCACTTATATTTGAAATGCCTATCGGTAACCATATCTGGAATGCCTGTCGGTACCTATATTTGAAATGCCTATCGGTTTCTATATCTGAAATGCCTAACGGCACCTATTTTTAAAATACCAATCGGCAACTATATCTGAAATGCCTATCGGCACCTATATCTGAAATGCCTATCGGCATATATTTTTGAAATGCCTTTCGGAAACTATATCTAAAATGCCTATCTGCTCCTATATTTGAAATGCCTATCGGCAACCATATCTGAAATGCCTATCGACACCTATATTTGAAATACCTATCGGCTTCTATATCTGAAATGCCTATCGGCACCTGTTTTTAAAATGCCAATTGGCAACTATATCTAAAATGCCTATCGGCACCTATATCCGAAATGCCTATCGGCATCAATTTTTGAAATGCCTATCGGAAACTACATCTAAAATGCCTATCAGCACCTATATTTGAAATGCCTATAGGCAACTATATCTGCAATGCCTATCGGCACCTATATTTGAAATGCCTATCGGCTTCTATATCTGAAATGCCTATCGGCACCTATTTTTTAAATGCCAATTGGCAACTATATCTGAAATGACTATCAGCACCTATATCTGAAATGCCTATCGGCACCTATTTTTGAAATGCCTATCGAAAACTACATCTGAAATGCCTATCAGCACCTATATTTGAAATGCGAATCGGAAACTACATCTGAAATGCCTATCAGCACCTATATTTGAAATGCCTATCGGCAACCATATCTGGAATGCCTATCGGCACCTATATTTGAAATGCCTATCGGCTTCTATATCTGAAATGCCTATCGGCACCTATTTTTAAAATGCCAATAGGCAACTATATCTGAAATGCCTATCGGCACCTATATCTGAAATGCCTATCGGCACCTATTTTTGAAATGCCTATCGGAAACTACATCTGAAATGCCTATCAGCACCTATATTTGAAATGCCTATCGGCAACCATATCTGAAATGCCTATCGACACCTATATTTGAAATACCTATCGGCTTCTATATCTGAAATGCCTAATGGTACCTATTTTTAAAATGCCAATCGGTAACTCTATCTGAAATGCCTATCGGCACCTATATCTGAAATGCCTATCGACACCATTTTTTTAAATGCCTATCGGAAACTACATCCGGAATGCCTATCAGCACCTATATTTGAAATGCCTATCGGCACTTTTATTTTAAATGCCTATCGGCAACTATATCTGATAAGCCTATCGGCACCTATATCTGAAATGCCTATCGGCACCTATTTTTTAATTGCCAATCTTTAGGTATATCTGAAATGCCTATCGGCACCTATATCTAAAATGCCTATCGGAACCTATTTTTGAAATGCCTATCGGAAACTACATCTGAAATGACTATCAGCACCTATATTTGAAATGCCTATCGGCAACCATATCTGAAATGCCTATCCACACCTATATTTGAAATACCTATCGGCTTCTATATCTAAAATGCCTATCGGCACCTATTTTTAAAATGCCAATCGGTTAGTATATCTGAAATGCCTATCGGCACCTATATCTAAAATGCCTATCGGAACCTATTTTTGAAATGCCTATCGGAAACTACATCTGAAATGACTATCAGCACCTATATTTGAAATGCCTATCGGCAACCATATCTGAAATGCCTATCCACACCTATATTTGAAATACCTATCGGCTTCTATATCTAAAATGCCTATCGGCACCTATTTTTAAAATGCCAATCGGCAATTACATCTGAAATGCCTATCGGCTTATATATCTGAAATGCCTATCGGCACCTATTTTTAAAATGCCAATTGGCAACTATATCTGAAATGCCTATCGGCACCTATATCTAAAATGCCTATCGGAACCTATTTTTGATATGCCTATCGGAAACTACATCTGAAATGACTATCAGCACCTATATTTGAAATGCCTATCGGCAACCATATCTGAAATGCCTATCCACACCTATATTTGAAATACCTATCGGCTTCTATATCTAAAATGCCTATCGGCACCTATTTTTAAAATGCCAATCGGTAAGTATATCTGAAATGCCTATCGGCACCTATATCTAAAATGCCTATCGGAACCTATTTTTGAAATGCCTATCGGAAACTACATCTGAAATGACTATCAGCAACTATATTTGAAATGCCTATCGGCAACCATATCTGAAATGCCTATCGGCACCTATTTTTTAAATGCCAATTGGCAACTATATCTGAAATGACTATCGGCACCTATATCTGAAATGCCTATCGGCACCTATTTTTGAAATGCCTATCGAAAACTACATCTGAAATGCCTATCAGCACCTATATTTGAAATGCCTATCGGAAACTACATCTGAAATGCCTATCAGCACCTATATTTGAAATGCCTATCGGCAACCATATCTGGAATGCCTATCGGCACCTATATTTGAAATGCCTATCGGCTTCTATATCTAAAATGCCTATCGGCACCTATTTTTAAAATGCCAATCGGCAACTATATCTGAAATGCCTATCGGCACCTATATCTGAAATGCCTATCGGCACCTATTTTTGAAATGCCTATCGGAAACTACATCTGAAATGCCTATCAGCACCTATATTTGAAATGCCTATCGGCAACCATATCTGAAATGCCTATCGACACCTATATTTGAAATACCTATCGGCTTCTATATCTGAAATGCCTATCGGTACCTATTTTTAAAATGCCAATCGGTAACTATATCTGAAATGCGTATCGGCACGTATATCTGAAATGCCTATCGGCACCATTTTTTGAAACGCCTATCGGAAACTACATCCGGAATGCCTATCAGCACCTATATTTGAAATGCCTATCGGCAACCATATCTGGAATGCCTATCGGCACCTATATTTGAAATGCCTATCGGCTTCTATATCTGAAATGCCTATCGACACCAATTTTTGAAATGCCTATCGGAAACTACATCTGAAATGCCTACCAGCACCTATATTTGAAATGCCTATCGGCAATCATATCTGAAATGCCTATCGACACCTATATTTGAAATACCTATCGGCTTCTATATCTGAAATGCCTATCGGCACCTATTTTTAAAATGCCAATCGGCAACTATATCTGAAATGCCTATCGGCACCTATATCTGAAATGCCTATCGGAACCAATTTTTGAAATGCCTATCGGAAACTACATCTGAAATGAATATCAGCACCTATATTTGAAATGCCTATCGGAAACTACATCTGAAATGATTATTAGCGCATATATTTGATATGCCTATCGGCAACCATATCTGGAATGCCTATCGGCAACTATATTTGAAATGCCTATCGGCTTCTATATCTGAAATGCCTATCTGCACCTATTTTTAAAATACCAATCGGCAACTATATCTGAAATGCCTATCGGCATATATTTTTGAAATGCCGTTCGGAAACTACATCTGAAATGCCTATCTGCTCCTATATTTGAAATGCCAATCGGCAACTATATCTGAAATGCCTATCGTCACCTATATCCGAAATGCCTATCGGCATCAGTTTTTGAAATGCCTATCGGAAACTACATCTAAAATGCCTATCAGCACCTATATTTGAAATGCCTATCGGCAACCATATCTGGAATGCCTATCAACACCTATATTTGAAATGCCTATCGGCTTCTATATCTAAAATGCCTATCGGCACCTATTTTTAAAATGCCAATCGGCAACTATATCTGAAATGCCTATCGGCACCTATATCTGAAATGCCTATCGGCACCTATTTTTAAAATGCCTATCGGAAACTACATCTGAAATGCCTATCAGCACCTATATTTGAAATGCTTATCGGCAACCATATTTGAAATGCCTATCGACACCTATATTTGAAATCCCTATCGGCTTCTATATCTGAAATGCCTATCTGCACCTATTTTTAAAATGCCAATCGGCAACTATATCTGAAATGCCTATCGGCACCTATATCTGAAATGCCTATCGGCACCTATTTTTGAAATGCCTATTGGAAACTACATCTGAAATGCCTATCAGCACCTATATTTGAAATGCCTATCGGCAACTATATCTGGAATGCCTATCGGCGCCTATATTTGAAATGCCTATCGGCTTCTATATCTGAAATGCCTATCGGCACCTATTTTTAAAATGCCAATCGGCATTTATTTCTGAAGTGCCTATCGGCACCTATATCTGAAATGCCTATCGGCACCTATTTTTGAAATGCCTATCGAAAACTACATCTGAAATGCCTATCAGCACCTATATTTGAAATGCCTATCGGCAACCACATCAGAAATGCCTATCGGCACCTATATCTGAAATGCCTTTCGGCATTTATATCTGAAATGCCGATCGACACCTATATTTGAAATGCCTATCGGCACTTTTATTTGAAATGCCTATCGGCAACCATATCTGGAATGCCTATCAACACCTATATTTGAAATGCCTATCGGCTTCTATATCTAAAATGCCTATCGGCACCTATTTTTAAAATGCCAATCGGCAACTATATCTGAAATGCCTATCGGCACCTATATCTAAAATGCCTATCGGAACCTATTTTTGAAATGCCTATCGGAAACTACATCTTAAATGACTATCAGCACCTATATTTGAAATGCCTATCGGCAACCATATCTGAAATGCCTATCCACACCTATATTTGAAATACCTATCGGCTTCTATATCTAAAATGCCTATCGGCACCTATTTTTAAAATGCCAATCGGTAAGTATATCTGAAATGCCTATCGGCACCTATATCTAAAATGCCTATCGGAACCTATTTTTGAAATGCCTATCGGAAACTACATCTGAAATGACTATCAGCACCTATATTTGAAATGCCTATCGGCAACCATATCTGAAATGCCTATCCACACCTATATTTGAAATACCTATCGGCTTCTATATCTAAAATGCCTATCGGCACCTATTTTTAAAATGCCAATCGGCAACTAAATCTGAAATGCCTATCGGCTTCTATATCTGAAATGCCTATCGGCACCTATTTTTAAAATGCCAATCGGCAACTATATCTGAAATGCCAATCGGCACCTATATCTGAAATGCCTATCGACACCTATTTTTAAAATGCCAATTGGCAACTATATTTGAAATGCCTATCGGCACCTATATCTGAAATGCCTATCAACACCTATTTTTAAAATGCCAATTGGCAACTATATCTGAAATGCCTATCGGCACCTATATCTGAAATGCCTATCGGTACCTATTATTGAAATGCATATCGGAAACTACATCTGAAATGATTATCAGCACTTATATTTGAAATGCCTATCGGCAACCATATCTGGAATGCCTATCGGCACCTATATTTGAAATGCCTATCGGCTTCTATATCTGAAATGCCTATCGGCACCTATATTTAAAATGCCAATCGGCAACTATATCTGAAATGCCTATCGGCACCTATATCTGAAATGTCTATCGGCACCTATTTTTGAAATGCCTATCGGAAACTCCATCTGAAATGCCTATCAGCACCTATATTTGAAATGCCTTTCGGCAACCATATCTGAAATGCCTATCCACACCTATATTTGAAATACCTATCGGCTTCTATATCTAAAATGCCTATCGGCACCTATTTTTAAAATGCCAATCGGCAACTACATCTGAAATGCCTATCGGCTTCTATATCTGAAATGCCTATCGGCACCTATTTTTAAAATGCCAATCGGCAACTATATCTGAAATGCCAATCGGCACCTATATCTGAAATGCCTATCGACACCTATTTTTAAAATGCCAATTGGCAACTATATTTGAAATGCCTATCGGCACCTATATCTGAAATGCCTATCAACACCTATTTTTAAAATGCCAATTGGCAACTATATCTGAAATGCCTATCGGCACCTATATCTGAAATGCCTATCGGTACCTATTATTGAAATGCCTATCGGAAACTACATCTGAAATGATTATCAGCACTTATATTTGAAATGCCTATCGGCAACCATATCTGGAATGCCTATCGGCACCTATATTTGAAATGCCTATCGGCTTCTATATCTGAAATGCCTATCGGCACCTATTTTTAAAATGCCAATCGGCAACTATATCTGAAATGCCAATCGGCACCTATATCTGAAATGCCTATCGACACCTATTTTTAAAATGCCAATTGGCAACTATATTTGAAATGCCTATCGGCACCTATATCTGAAATGCCTATCAACACCTATTTTTAAAATGCCAATTGGCAACTATATCTGAAATGCCTATCGGCACCTATATCTGAAATGCCTTTTGGCACCAACTTTTGAAATGCCTATCGGAAACTCCATCTGAAATGCCTATCAGCACCTATATTTGAAATGCCTATCGGCAACCATATCTGGAGTGCCTATCGACACCTATTTTTAAAATGCCAATTGGCAACTATATCTGAAATGACTATCGGCACCTATATCTGAAATGCCTATCGGCACCTATTTTTGAAATGCCTATCGAAAACTACATCTGAAATGCCTATCAGCACCTAAATTTGAAATGCCTATCGGAAACTACATCTGAAATGCCTATCAGCACCTATATTTGAAATGCCTATCGGCAACCATATCTGGAATGCCTATCGGCACCTATATTTGAAATGCCTATCGGCTTCTATATCTGAAATGCCTATCGGCACCTATATTTAAAATGCCAATCGGCAACTATATC
The DNA here is from genome assembly GCA_034508555.1 of Venustoraphidia nigricollis. NCBI lineage: Eukaryota > Metazoa > Arthropoda > Insecta > Raphidioptera > Raphidiidae > Venustoraphidia > Venustoraphidia nigricollis. The sequence goes on along the minus strand of JAVRKA010000225.1, from coordinate 71,952 downwards.
TGAAATGCCTATCGGCACCTATATCTGAAATGTCTATCGGCACCTATTTTTAAATGCCTGTCGGAAACTCCATCTGAAATGCCTATCAGCACCTATATTTGAAATGCCTATCGGCAACCATAACTGGAATGCCTATCGGCACATATATTTGAAATGCCTATCGGCAACCATATCTGGAATGCCTATCGGCTCCTATATTTGAAATGCCTATCGGCTTCTATATCTGAAATGCCTATCGACACCTATTTTTAAAATGCCAATCGGCAACTATATCTGAAATGCCGATCGGCACCAATATCTGAAATGCCTATCGGCACCTATTTTTGAAATGCCTATCGGAAACTACATCTGAAATGCCTATCAGCACCTTTATTTGAAACGCTTATCGGCAACCATATCTGAAATAGCTATCGACACCTATATTTGAAATCCCTATCGGCTTCTATATCTGAAATGCCTATCGGCACCTATTTTTAAAATACCAATCGGCAACTATATCTGAAATGCCAATCGGCACCTATATCTGAAATGCCTATCGGCACCTATTTTTGAAATGCCTATCGAAAACTACATCTGAAATGCCTATCAGCACCTATATTTGAAATGCCTATCGGCAACCATATCTGGAATGCCTATCGGCGCCTATATTTGAAATGCCTATCGACTTCTATATCTAAAATGCCTATCGGCACCTATTTTTAAAATGCCAATCGGCAACTATATCTGAAGTGCCTATCGGCACCTATATCTCAAATGCCTATCGGCACCTATTTTTGAAATGCCTATCGAAAACTACATCTGAAATGCCTATCAGCATTTATATTTGAAATGCCTACCGGCAACCACATCAGAAATGCCTATAGGCACCTATATCTGAAATGCCTATCGGCACCTATTTTTGAAATGCCTATCGGAAACTACATCTAAAATGCCTATCGGCACCTATTTTTAAAATGCCAATCGGAAAGTATATCTGAAATGCCTATCGGCACCTATAATTGAAATGCCTATCGGAACCTATTTTTGAAATGCCTATCGGAAACAACATCTGAAATGACTATAAGCACCTATATTTGAAATGCCTATCGGCAACCATATCTGAAATGCCTATCCACACCTGTATTTGAAATACCTATCGGCTTCTATATCTAAAATGCCTATCGGCACCTATTTTTAAAATGCCAATCGGCAACTATATCTGAAATGCCTATCGGCACCTATATCTGAAATGCCTTTTGGCACCAACTTTTGAAATGCCTATCGGAAACTCCATCTGAAATGCCTATCAGCACCTATATTTGAAATGCCTATCGGCAACCATATCTGGAGTGCCTATCGACACCTATTTTTAAAATGCCAATTGGCAACTATATCTGAAATGCCTATAGGCACCTATATCTGAAATGCCTATCGGTACTTATTTTTGAAATGCCTATCGGAAACTACATCTGAAATGATTATCAGCACTTATATTTTAAATGCCTATCGGCAACCATATCTAGTATGCCTATCGGCACCTATATTTGAAATGCCTATCGGCTTCTATATCTGAAATGCCTATCGGCACCTGTTTTTAAAATGCCAATCGGCAACTATATCTGAAATACCTATCGGGACCTATATCCGAAATGCCTATCGGCATCAATTTTTGAAATGCCTATCGGAAACTACATCTAAAATACCTATCAGCACCTATATTTGAAATGCCTATCGGCAACTATTTCTGCAATGCCTATCGGCACCTATATTTGAAATGCCTAGCGGCTTCTATATCTGAAATGCCTATCGGCACCTATTTTTTAAATGCCAATTGGCAACTATATCTGAAATGACTATCGGCACCTATATCTGAAATGCCTATCGGCACCTATTTTTGAAATGCCTATCGAAAACTACATCTGAAATGCCTATCAGCACCTAAATTTGAAATGCCTATCGGAAACTACATCTGAAATGCCTATCAGCACCTATATTTGAAATGCCTATCGGCAACCATATCTGGAATGCCTATCGGCACCTATATTTGAAATGCCTATCGGCTTCTATATCTGAAATGCCTATCGGCACCTATATTTATAATGCCAATCGGCAACTATATCTGAAATGCCTATCGGCACCTATATCTGAAATGTCTATTGGCACCTATTTTTGAAATGCCTATCGGAAACTACATCTGAAATGCCTATCAGCACCTATATATGAAATGCCTATCGGCAACCATATCTGTAATGCCTATCGACACCTATATTTGAAATACCTATCGGCTTCTATATCTGAAATGCCTATCGGTACCTATTTTTAAAATGCCAATCGGTAACTATATCTGAAATGCCTATCGGCACCTATATCTGAAATGCCTATCGGCACCATTTTTTGAAATTCCTATCGGAAACTACATCCGGAATGCCTATCAGCACCTATATTTGAAATGCCTATCGGCAACCATATCTGGAATGCCTATCGGCACCTATATTTGAAATGCCTATCGGCAACTATATCTGAAATGCCTATCAGCACCTATATCTGAAATGCCTATCGGCACCTATTTTTGAAATGCCTATCGGAAACTACATCTGAAATGCCTATCAGCACCTATATTTGAAATGCCTATCGGCAACCATATCTGGAATGCCTATCGACACCTATATTTAAATAGCCTATCGGCTTCTATTTCTGAAATGCCTATCGGCACCTATTTTTAAAATGCCAATCGGCAACTATATCTGAAATGCCTATCAGCACCTATATCTGAAATGCCTATCGGAAACTACATCCGGAATGCCTATCAGCACCTATATTTGAAATGCCTATCGGCAACCATATCTGAAATGCCTATCGACACCAATTTTTGAAATGCCTATCGGAAACTACATCTGAAATGCCTATCAGCACCTATATTTGAAATGCTTATCGGCAACCATATCTGAAATGCCTATCGACACCTATATTTAAATAGCCTATCGGCTTCTATTTCTGAAATGCCTATCGGCACCTATTTTTAAAATGCCAATCGGCAACTATATCTGAAATGCCTATCAGCACCTATATCTGAAATGCCTATCGGCACCTATTTTTGAAATGCCTATCGGAAACTACATCTGAAATGCCTATCAGCACCTATATTTGAAATGCCTATCGGCAACCATATCTGAAATGCCTATCGGCGCCTATATTTGAAATGCCTATCGGCTTCTATATCTGAAATACCTATCGGCGCCTATTTTTAAAATGCCAATCGGCAACTATATCTGAAGTGCCTATCGGCACCTATATCTGAAATGCCTATCGGCACCTATTTTTGAAATGCCTATCGAAAACTACATCTGAAATGCCTATCAGCACCTATATTTGAAATGCCTATCGGCAACCACATCAGAAATGCCTATCGGCTCCTATATCTGAAATGCCTTTCGGCATTTATATCTGAAATGCCGGTCGACACCTATATTTGAAATGCCTATCGGCACATATATTTTAAATGTCTATCGGCAACTATATCTGATATGCCTATCGGCACCTATATCTGAAATGCCTATCAGCACCTATTTTTGAAATGCCTATCGGAAACTACATCTAAAATGCCTATCGGCACCTATTTTTAAAATGCCAATCGGTAAGTATATCTGAAATGCCTATCAGCACCTATATCTGAAATGCCTATCGGAACCTATTTTTGAAATGCCTATCGGAAACTACATCTGAAATGACTATCAGCACCTATATTTGAAATGCCTATCGGCAATCATATCTGGAATGCCTATCGGCACCTATATTTGAAATGCCTATCGGCTTCTATATCTGAAATGCCTATCGACACCTATTTTTAAAATGCCAATCGGCAACTATATCTGAAGTGCCTATCGGCACCTATATCTCAAATGCCTATCGGCACCTATTTTTGAAATGCCAATCGAAAACTACATCTGAAATGCCTATCAGCATTTATATTTGAAATGCCTATCGGCAACCACATCAGAAATGCCTATCGGCACCTATATCTGAAATGTCCTACGGAATTTATATCTGAAATGCCGATCGACACCTATATTTGAAATGCCTATCGGCACCTATATTTTAAATGCCTATCGGCAACTATATCTGATATGCCTATCGGCACCTATATCTGAAATGCCTATCGGCACCTATTTTTGAAATGCCTATCGGAAACTACATCTAAAATGCCTATCGGCACCTATTTTTAAAATGCCAATCGGAAAGTATATCTGAAATGCCTATCGGCACCTATAATTGAAATGCCTATCGGAACCTATTTTTGAAATGCCTATCGGAAACAACATCTGAAATGACTATCAGCACCTATATTTGAAATGTTTATCGGCAACCATATCTGAAATGCCTAACCACACCTGTATTTGAAATACCTATCGGCTTCTATATCTAAAATGCCTATCGGCACCTATTTTTAAAATGCCAATCGGCAACTATATCTGAAATGCCTATCGGCACCTATATCTGAAATGCCTATCGGCACCAACTTTTGAAATGCCTATCGGAAACTCCATCTGAAATGCCTATCAGCACCTATATTTGAAATGCCTATCGGCAACCATATCTGGAATGCCTATCGGCACCTATATTTGAAATTCCTATCGGGTTCTATATCGGAAATGCCTATCGACACCTATTTTTAAAATGCCAAGTGGCAACTATATCTGAAATGCCTATCGGCACCTATATCTGAAATGCCTATCGGTACCTATTTTTGAAATGCCTATCGAAAACTACATCTGAAATGATTATCAGCACTTATATTTGAAATGCCTATCGGCAACCATATCTGGAATGCCTATCGGCACCTATATTTGAAATGCTTAGCGGCTTCTATATCTGTTAATGCCTATCGGCACCTATTTTTAAAATACCAATCGGCAACTATACCTAAAATGCCTATCGGCACCTATATCTGAAATGTCTATCGGCATATATTTTTTAAATGCCTTTCGGAAACTACATCTGAAATGCCTATCTGCTCCTATATTTGAAATGCCTATCGGCAACCATATCTGAAATGCCTATCGACACCTATATTTGAAATACCTATCGGCTTCTATATCTGAAATGCCTATCGGCACCTGTTTTTAAAATGCCAATCGGCAACTATATCTGAAATGCCTATCGGCACCTATATCCGAAATGGCTATCGGCATCAATTTTTGAATTGCCTATCGGAAACTACATCTAAAATGCCTATCAGCACCTATATTTGAAATGCCTATCGGCAACTATATCTGCAATGCTTATCGGCACCTATATTTGAAATGCCTATCGGCTTCTATATCTGAAATGCCTATCGGCACCTATTTTTTAAATGCCAATTGGCAACTATATCTGAAATGACTATCGGCACCTATATTTGAAATGCCTATCGGCACCTATTTTTGAAATGCCTATCGAAAACTACATCTGAAATGCCTATCAGCACCTATATTTGAAATGCCTAACGGCAACCATATCTGGAATGCCTATCGGCACCTATATTTGAAATGCCTATCGGCTTCTATATCTGAAATGCCTATCGGCACCTATTTTTAAAATGCTATTCGGCAACAATATCTGAAATGCCTATCGGCACCTATATCTGAAATGCCTATCGGCACCTATTTTAGAAACGCCTATCGGAAACTACATCTGAAATGCCTATCAGCACCTATATTTGAAATGCCTATCGGCAACCATATCTGAAATGCCTATCGACACCTATATTTGAAATACCTATCGGCTTCTATATCTTAAATCCCTATCGGTACCTATTTTTAAAATGCCAATCGGTAACTATATCTGAAATGCCTATCGGCACCTATATCTGAAATGCCTATCGGCACCATTTTTTGAAATGCCTATCGAAAACTACATCCGGAATGCCTATCAGCACCTATATTTGAAATGCCTATCGGCAACCATATCTGGAATGCCTATCGGCACCTATATTTGAAATGCCTATCGGCTTCTATATCTGAAATGCCTATCGACACCAATTTTTGAAATGCCTATCGGAAACTACATCTGAAATGCCTATCAGCACCTATATTTGAAATGCCTATCGGCAACCATATCTGGAATGCTCATCGGCACCTATATTTGAAATGCCTATTGGCTTATATATCTGAAATGCCTATCGGCACCTATTTTTAAAATGCCAATCGGCAACTATATCTGAAATGCCTATTGGTACCTATATCTGAAATGCCTATCGGCACCTATTTTTGAAATGCCTATCGGAAACTACATCTGAAATGCCTATCAGTACCTATATTTGAAATGCCTATCGGCAATCATATCTGAAATGCCTATCGACACCTATATTTGAAATACCTATCGGCTTCTATATCTGAAATACCTATCGGCACCTATTTTTAAAATGCCAATCGGCAACTATATCTGAAATGCCTATCGGCACCTATATCTGAAATGCCTATCGGCACCAATTTTTGAAATGCCTATCGGAAACTACATCTGAAATGCCTATCAGCACCTATATTTGAAATGCCTATCGGCAACCATATCTGGAATGCCTATCGGCACCTATATTTGAAATGCCTATCGGCTTCTATATCTGAAATGCCTATCGGCACCTATTTTTAAAATGCCAATCGGCAACTATATCTGAAATGCCTATCGGCACCTATATCTGAAATGCCTATCGGCTTCTATTTTTGAAATGCCTATCGAAAACTACATCTGAAATGCCTATCAGCACCTATATTTGAAATGCCTATCGGCAACCATATCTGGAATGCCTATCGGCACCTATATTTGAAATGCCTATCGGCTTCTATATCTGAAATGCCTATCGGCACCTATTTTTAAAATGCCAATCGGCACCTATATCTGAAATGCGTTTCGGCATTTATATCTGAAATGCCGGTCGACACCTATATTTGAAATGCCTATCGGCACATATATTTTAAATGCCTATCGGCAACTATATCTTATATGCCTATCGGCACCTATATCTCAAATGCCTATCGGCACCTATTTTTGAAATGCCTATCGGAAACTACATCTAAAATGCCTATCGGCACCTATTTTTAAAATGCCAATCGGTAAGTATATCTGAAATGCCTATCGGCACCTATATCTGAAATGCCTATCGGAACCTATTTTTGAAATGCCTATCGGAAACTACATCTGAAATGACTATCAGCACCTATATTTGAAATGCCTATCGGCAACCATATCTGAAATGCCTATCCACACCTATATTTGAAATACCTACGGCTTCTATATCTGAAATGCCTATCGGCACCTATTTTTAAAATGCCAATCGGCAACTATATCTGAAATGCCTATCGGCACCTATATCTGAAATGCCTATCGGTACCTATTTTTGAAATGCCTATCGGAAACTACATCTGAAATGATTATCAGCGCTTATATTTGATATGCCTATCGGCAACCATATCTGGAATGCCTATCGGCAACTATATTTGAAATGCCTATCGGCTTCTATATCTGAAATGCCTATCGGCATATATTTTTAAAATACCAATCGGCAACTATATCTGAAATGCCTATCGGCACCTATATCTGAAATGCCTATCGGCATATATTTTTGAAATGCCTTTCGGAAACTACATCTGAAATGCCTATCTGCTCCTATATTTGAAATGCCTATCGGCAACCATATCTGAAATGCCTATCGACACCTATATTTGAAATACCTATCGGCTTCTATATCTGAAATGCCTATCGGCACCTGTTTTTAAAATGCCAATCGGCAACTATATCTGAAATGCCTATCGGCACCTATATCCGAAATGCCTATCGGCATCAATTTTTGAAATGCCTATCGGAAACTACATCTAAAATGCCTATCAGCACCTATATTTGAAATGCCTATCGGCAACCATATCTGGAATGCCTATCGGCACCTATATTTGAAATGCCTATCGGCTTCTATATCTGAAATGCCTATCGGCACCTATTTTTAAAATGCCAATCGGCAACTATATCTGAAATGCCTATCGGCACCTATATCTAAAATGCCTATCGGCACCTATTTTTGAAATGCCTATCGGAAACTACATCTGAAATGCCTATCAGCACCTATATTTGAAATGCCTATCGGCAACCATATCTGGAATGCCTATCGGCACCTATATTTGAAATGCCTATCGGCTTCTATATCTGAAATGCCTATCGGCACCTATTTTTAAAATGCCAATCGGCAACTATATCTGAAATGCCTATCGGCACCTATATCTGAAATGCCTATCGGCACCTATTTTTGAAATGCCTATCGGAAACTACATCTGAAATGCCTATCAGGACCTATATTTGAAATGCCTATCGGCAACCATATCTGGAATGCCTATCGGCACCTATTTTTAAAATGCCAATCGGCATTTATATCTGAAGTGCCTATCGGCACCTATATCTGAAATGCCTATCGGCACCTATTTTTGAAATGCCTATCAAAAACTATATCTGAAATGCCTATCAGCACCTATATTTGAAATGCCTATCGGCAACCGCATCAGAAATGCCTATCGGCACCTATATCTGAAATGCCTTTCGGCATTTATATCTGAAATGCCGATCGACACCTATATTTGAAATGCCTATCGGCACTTTTATTTTAAATGCCTATCGGCAACTATATCTGATAAGCCTATCGGCTCCTATATCTGAAATGCCTATCGGCACCTATTTTTGAAATGCCAATCTTTAAGTAAATCTGAAATGCCTATCGACACCTATATCTAAAATGCCTATCGGAACCTATTTTTGAAATGCCTATCGGAAACTACATCTGAAATGACTATCAGCACCTATATTTGAAATGCCTATCGGCAACCATATCTGAAATGCCTATCCACACCTATATTTGAAATACCTATCGGCTTCTATATCTAAAATGCCTATCGGCACCTATTTTTAAAATGCCAATCGGTAAGTATATCTGAAATGCCTATCGGCACCTATATCTAAAATGCCTATCGGAACCTATTTTTGAAATGCCTATCGGAAACTACATCTAAAATGACTATCAGCACCTATATTTGAAATGCCTAACGGCAACCATATCTGAAATGCCTATCCACACATATATTTGAAATACCTATCGGCTTCTATATCTAAAATGCCTATCGGCACCTATTTTTAAAATGCCAATCGGCAACTACATCTGAAATGCCTATCGGCTTATATATCTGAAATGCCTATCGGCACCTATTTTTAAAATGCCAATCGGCAACTATATCTGAAATGCCAATCGGCACCTATATCTGAAATGCCTATCGGCACCTATTTTTGAAATGCCTATCGGAAACTACATCTGAAATGCCTATCAGCACCTATATTTGAAATGCCTATCGGCAACCATATCTGAAATGCCTATCGACACCTATATTTGAAATCCCTATCGGCTTCTATATCTGAAATGCCTATCGGCACCTATTTTTAAAATGCCAATCGGCAACTATATCTGAAATTCCAATCGGCACCTATATCTGAAATGCCTATCGACACCTATTTTTAAAATGCCAATTGGCAACTATATCTGAAATGCCTATCGGCACCTATATCTGAAATGCCTATCGGTACCTATTTTTGAAATGCCTATCGGAAACTACATCTGAAATGATTATCAGCACTTATATTTGAAATGCCTATCGGCAACTATATCTGGAATGCCTATCGGCACCTATATTTGAAATGCCTATCGGCTTCTATATCTGAAATGCCTATCGGCACCTATTTTTAAAATATCAATCGGCAACTATATCTGAAATGCCTATCGGCACCTATATCTGAAATGCCTATCGGCACCTATTTTTGAATTGCCTATCGGAAACTCCATCTGAAATGCCTATCAGCACCTATATTTGAAATGCCTATCGGCAACCATATCTGGAATGCCTATCGGCAACTATATTTGAAATGCCTATCGGCAACCATATCTGGAATGCCCTTCGGCACCTATATTTGAAACTCCTATCGGCTTCTATATCTGAAATGCCTATCAACACCTATTTTTAAAATGCCAATCGGCAACTATATCTGAAATGCCTATCGGCACCTATATCTGAAATGCCTATCGGCACCTATTTTTGAAATGCCTATCGGAAACTACATCTGAAATGCCTATCAGCACCTTTATTTGAAATGCTTATCGGCAACCATATCTGAAATAGCTATCGACACCTATATTTGAAATCCCTATCGCCTTCTATATCTGAAATGCCTATCGGCACCTATTTTTAAAATGCCAATCGGCAACTATATCTGAAATGCCAATCGGCACCTATATCTGAAATGCCTATCGGCACCTATTTTTGAAATGCCTATCGGAAACTACATCTGAAATGCCTATCAGCACCTATATTTGAAATGCCTATCGGCAACCATATCTGATATGCCTATCGGCACCTATATCTGAAATGCCTATCGGCACATATTTTTAAAATGCCTATCGGAAACTACATCTAAAATGCCTATCGGCACCAATTTTTAAAATGCCAATCGGAAAGTATATCTGAAATGCCTATCGGCACCTATAATTGAATTGCCTATCGGAACCTATTTTTGAAATGCCTATCGGAAACAACATCTGAAATGACTATCAGCACATATATTTGAAATGCCTATCGGCAACCATATCTGAAATGCCTATCCACACCTGTATTTGAAATACCTATCGGCTTCTATATCTAAAATTACTATCGGCACCTATTTTTAAAATGCCTATCGGCACTTATATCTGAAATGCCTATCGGCACCAACTTTTGAAATGCCTATCGGAAACTCCATCTGAAATGCCTATCAGCACCTATATTTGAAATGCCTATCGGCAACCATTTCTGGAATGCCTATCGGCACCTATATTTGAAATGCCTATCGGGTTCTATATCTGAAATGCCTATCAACACCTATTTTTAAAATGCCAATTGGCAACTATATCTGAAATGCCTATCGGCACCTATATCTGAAATGCCTATCGGTACCGATTTTTGAAATGCCTATCGGAAACTACATCTGAAATGATTATCAGCACTTATATTTGAAATGCCTATCGGCAACCATATCTGGCATGCCTATCGGCACCTATATTTGAAATGCCTATCGGCTTCTATATCTGAAATGCCTATCGGCACCTATTTTTAAAATACCAATCGGCAACTATATCTGAAATGCCTATCGGCACCTATATCTGAAATGCCTATCGGCATATATTTTCAAAATGCCTTTCGGAAACTACATCTGAAATGCCTATCTGCTCCTATATTTGAAATGCCTATCGGCAACCATATCTGAAATGCCTATCGACACCTATATTTGAAATACCTATCGGCTTCTATATTTGAAATGCTTATAGGCACCTGTTTTTAAAATGCTAATCGGCAACTATATCTGAAATACCTATCGGCACCTATATCCGAAATGCCTATCGGCATCAATTTTTGAAATGCCTATCGGAAACTACATCTAAAATGCCTATCAGCACCTATATTTGAAATGCCTATCGGCAACTATATCTGCAATGCCTATCGGCACCTATATTTGAAATGCCTATCGGCTTCTATATCTGAAATGCCTATCGGTACCTATATTTGAAATACCTATCGGCTTTTATATCTGAAATCCCTATCGGTACCTATTTTTAAAATGCCAATCGGTAACTATATCTGAAATGCCTATCGGCACCTATATCTGAAATGCCTATCGGCACCATTTTTTGAAATGCCTATCGGAAACTACATCCGGAATGCCTATCAGCACCTATATTTGAAATGCCTATCGGCAACCATATCTGGAATGCCTATCGGCACCTATATTTGAAATGCCTATCGGCTTCTATATCTGAAATGCCTATCGACACCAATTTTTGAAATGCCTATCGGAAACTACATCTGAAATGCCTATCAGCACCTATATTTGAAATGCCTATCGGCAACCATATCTGGAATGCTCATCGGCACCTATATTTGAAATGCCTATCGGCTTATATATCTGAAATGCCTATCGGCACCTATTTTTATAATGGCAATCGGCAACTATATCTAAAATGCGTATCGGCACCTATATCTGAAATGCCTATCGGCACTTATTTTTGAAATGCCTATCGGAAACTACATCTGAAATGCCTATCAGCACATATATTTGAAATGCTTATCGGCAACCATATCTGAAATGCCTATCGACACCTATATTTAAAATCCCTACCGGCTTCTATATCTGAAATGCCTATCGGCACCTATTTTTAAAATGCCAATCGGCAACTATATCTGAAATGCCTATCGGCACCTATATCTGAAATGCCTATCGGCACCAATTTTTGAAATGCCTATCGGAAACTACATCTGAAATGCCTATCAGCACCTATATTTGAAATGCCTATCGGCAACCATATCTGGAATGCCTATCGGCACCTTTATTTGAAAGGCCTATCGGCTTCTATATCTGAAATGCCTATCGGCACCTATTTTAAAAATGCCAATCGGCAACTATATCTGAAATGCCTATCGGCACCTATATCTGAAATGCCTATCGGCTTCTATTTTTGAAATGCCTATCGAAAACTACATCTGAAATGCCTATCAGCACCTATATTTGAAATGCCTATCGGCAACCATATCTGGAATGCCTATCGGCACCTATATTTGAAATGCCTATCGGCTTCTATATCTGAAATGCCTATCGGCACCTATTTTTAAAATGCCAATCGGCACCTATATCTGAAATGCCTTTCGGCATTTATATCTGAAATGCCGGTCGACACCTATATTTGAAATGCCTATCGGCACATATATTTTAAATGCCTATCGGCAACTATATCTTATATGCCTATCGGCACCTATATCTCAAATGCCTATCGGCACCTATTTTTGAAATGCCTATCGGAAACTACATCTAAAATGCCTATCGGCATATATTTTTAAAATGCCAATCGGTAAGTATATCTGAAATGCCTATCGGCACCTATATCTGAAATGCCTATCGGAACCTATTTTTGAAATGCCTATCGGAAACTACATCTGAAATGACTATCAGCACCTATATTTGAAATGCCTATCGGCAACCATATCTGAAATGCCTATCCACACCTATATTTGAAATACCTACGGCTTCTATATCTGAAATGCCTATCGGCACCTATTTTTAAAATGCCAATCGGCAACTATATCTGAAATGCCTATCGGCACCTATATCTGAAATGCCTATCGGTACCTATTTTTGAAATGCCTATCGGAAACTACATCTGAAATGATTATCAGCGCTTATATTTGATATGCCTATCGGCAACCATATCTGGAATGCCTATCGGCAACTATATTTGAAATGCCTATCGGCTTCTATATCTGAAATGCCTATCGGCATATATTTTTAAAATACCAATCGGCAACTATATCTGAAATGCATATCGGCACCTATATCTGAAATGCCTATCGGCATATATTTTTGAAATGCCTTTCGGAAACTACATCTGAAATGCCTATCTGCTCCTATATTTGAAATGCCTATCGGCAACCATATCTGAAATGCCTATCGACACCTATATTTGAAATACCTATCGGCTTCTATATCTGAAATGCCTATCGGCACCTGTTTTTAAAATGCCAATCGGCAACTATATCTGAAATGCCTATCGGCACCTATATCCGAAATGCCTATCGGCATCAATTTTTGAAATGCCTATCGGAAACTACATCTAAAATGCCTATCAGCACCTATATTTGAAATGCCTATCGGCAACCATATCTGGAATGCCTATCGGCACCTATATTTGAAATGCCTATCGGCTTCTATATCTGAAATGCCTATTGGCACCTATTTTTAAAATGCCAATCGGCAACTATATCTGAAATGCCTATCGGCACCTATATCTAAAATGCCTATCGGCACCTATTTTTGAAATGCCTATCGGAAACTACATCTGAAATGCCTATCAGCACCTATATTTGAAATGCCTATCGGCAACCATATCTGGAATGCCTATCGGCACCTATATTTGAAATGCCTATCGGCTTCTATATCTGAAATGCCTATCGGCACCTATTTTTAAAATGCCAATCGGCAACTATATCTGAAATGCCTATCGGCACCTATATCTGAAATGCCTATCGGCACCTATTTTTGAAATGCCTATCGGAAACTACATCTGAAATGCCTATCAGCACCTATATTTGAAATGCCTATCGGCAACCATATCTGGAATGCCTATCGGCACCTATTTTTAAAATGCCAATCGGCATTTATATCTGAAGTGCCTATCGGCACCTATATCTGAAATGCCTATCGGCACCTATTTTTAAAATGCCTATCAAAAACTATATCTGAAATGCCTATCAGCACCTATATTTGAAATGCCTATCGGCAACCGCATCAGAAATGCCTATCGGCACCTATATCTGAAATGCCTTTCGGCATTTATATCTGAAATGCCGATCGACACCTATATTTGAAATGCCTATCGGCACTTTTATTTTAAATGCCTATCGGCAACTATATCTGATAAGCCTATCGGCCCCTATATCTGAAATGCCTATCGGCACCTATTTTTGAAATGCCAATCTTTAAGTATATCTGAAATGCCTATCGACACCTATATCTAAAATGCCTATCGGAACCTATTTTTGAAATGCCTATCGGAAACTATATCTGAAATGACTATCAGCACCTATATTTGAAATGCCTATCGGCAACCATATCTGAAATGCCTATCCACACCTATATTTGAAATACCTATCGGCTTCTATATCTAAAATGCCTATCGGCACCTATTTTTAAAATGCCAATCGGTAAGTATATCTGAAATGCCTATCGGCACCTATATCTAAAATGCCTATCGGAACCTATTTTTGAAATGCCTATCGGAAACTACATCTAAAATGACTATCAGCACCTATATTTGAAATGCCTAACGGCAACCATATCTGAAATGCCTATCCACACATATATTTGAAATACCTATCGGCTTCTATATCTAAAATGCCTATCGGCACCTATTTTTAAAATGCCAATCGGCAACTACATCTGAAATGCCTATCGGCTTATATATCTGAAATGCCTATCGGCACCTATTTTTAAAATGCCAATCGGCAACTATATCTGAAATGCCAATCGGCACCTATATCTGAAATGCCTATCGGCACCTATTTTTGAAATGCCTATCGGAAACTACATCTGAAATGCCTATCAGCACCTATATTTGAAATGCCTATCGGCAACCATATCTGAAATGCCTATCGACACCTATATTTGAAATCCCTATCGGCTTCTATATCTGAAATGCCTATCGGCACCTATTTTTAAAATGCCAATCGGCAACTATATCTGAAATTCCAATCGGCACCTATATCTGAAATGCCTATCGACACCTATTTTTAAAATGCCAATTGGCAACTATATCTGAAATGCCTATCGGCACCTATATCTGAAATGCCTATCGGTACCTATTTTTGAAATGCCTATCGGAAACTACATCTGAAATGATTATCAGCACTTATATTTGAAATGCCTATCGGCAACTATATCTGGAATGCCTATCGGCACCTATATTTGAAATGCCTATCGGCTTCTATATCTGAAATGCCTATCGGCACCTATTTTTAAAATATCAATCGGCAACTATATCTGAAATGCCTATCGGCACCTATATCTGAAATGCCTATCGGCACCTATTTTTGAATTGCCTATCGGAAACTCCATCTGAAATGCCTATCAGCACCTATATTTGAAATGCCTATCGGCAACCATATCTGGAATGCTTATCGGCAACTATATTTGAAATGCCTATCGGCAACCATATCTGGAATGCCCTTCGGCACCTATATTTGAAATGCCTATCGGCTTCTATATCTAAAATGCCTATCGACAGCTATTTTTAAAATGCCAATCGGCAACTGTATCTGAAATGCCTATCGGCACCTATATCTGAAATCCCTATCGGCACCTATTTTTGAAATGCCTATCGGAAACTACATCTGAAATGCCTATCAGCACCTTTATTTGAAATGCTTATCGGAAACCATATCTGAAATAGCTATCGACACCTATATTTGAAATCCCTATCGGCTTCTATATCTGAAATGACTATCGGCACCTATTTTTAAAATGCCAATCGGCAACTAAATCTGAAATGCCAATCGGCACCTATATCTGAAATGCCTATCGGCACCTATTTTTGAAATGCCTATCGGAAACTACATCTGAAATGCCTATCAGCACCTATATTTGAAATGCCTATCGGCAACCATATCTGATATGCCTATCGGCACCTATATCTGAAATGCCTATCGGCACATATTTTTGAAATGCCTATCGGAAACTACATCTAAAATGCCTATCGGCACCAATTTTTAAAATGCCAATCGGAAAGTATATCTGAAATGCCTATCGGCACCTATAATTGAATTGCCTATCGGAACCTATTTTTGAAATGCCTATCGGAAACAACATCTGAAATGACTATCAGCACCTATATTTGAAATGCCTATCGGCAACCATTTCTGGAATGCCTATCGGCACCTATATTTGAAATGCCTATCGGGTTCTATATCTGAAATGCCTATCAACAACTATTTTTAAAATGCCAATTGGCAACTATATCTGAAATGCCTATCGGCACCTATATCTGAAATGCCTATCGGTACCTATTTTTGAAAAGCCTATCGGAAACTACATCTGAAATGATTATCAGCACTTATATTTGAAATGCCTATCGGCAACCATATCTGGAATGCCTATCGGCACCTATATTTGAAATGCCTATCGGCTTCTATATCTGAAATGCCTATCGGCACCTATTTTTAAAATACCAATCGGCAACTATATCTGAAATGCCTATCGGCACCTATATCTGAAATGCCTATCGGCATATATTTTTAAAATGCCTTTCGGAAACTACATCTGAAATGCCTATCTGCTCCTATATTTGAAATGCCTATCGGCAACCATATCTGAAATGCCTATCGACACCTATATCCGAAATGCCTATCGGCATCAATTTTTGAAATGCCTATCGGAAACTACAATTTCAAATGCCTATCAGCACCTATATTTGAAATGCCTATCGGCAACTATATCTGCAATGCCTATCGGCACCTATATTTGAAATGCCTATCGGCTTCTATATCTGAAATGCCTATCGGCACCTATTTTTTAAATGCCAATTGGCAACTATATCTGAAATGACTATCGGCACCTATATCTGAAATGCCTATCGGCACCTATTTTTGAAATGCCTATCG
Source organism: Venustoraphidia nigricollis (assembly GCA_034508555.1). Lineage (NCBI taxonomy): Eukaryota > Metazoa > Arthropoda > Insecta > Raphidioptera > Raphidiidae > Venustoraphidia > Venustoraphidia nigricollis. The sequence goes on along the minus strand of JAVRKA010000225.1, from coordinate 54,739 downwards.
AAAACTACATCTGAAATGCCTATCAGCACCTATATTTGAAATGCCTATCGGAAACTACATCTGAAATGCCTATCAGCACCTATATTTGAAATGCCTATCGGCAACCATATCTGGAATGCCTATCGGCACCTATATTTGCAATGCCTATCGGCTTCTATATCTGAAATGCCTATCGGCACCTATTTTTAAAATGCCAATCGGCAACTATATCTGAAATGCCTTTCGGCACCTATATCTGAAATGCCTATCGGCACCTATTTTTGAAATGCCTATCGGAAACTACATCTAAAATGCCTATCAGCACCTATATTTGAAATGCCTATTGGCAACCATATCTGAAATGCCTATCGACACCTATATTTGAAATACCTATCGGCTTCTATATCTGAAATGCCTATCGGCGCCTATTTTTAAAATGCCAATCGGTAACTATATCTGAAATGCCTATCGGCACCTATATCTGAAATGCCTATCGACACCATTTTTTGAAATGCCTTTTGGAAACTACATCCGGAATGCCTATCAGCACCTATATTTGAAATGCCTATCGGCAACTATATCTGAAATGCCTATCGGCACCTATATCTGAAATGCCTATCGGCACCTATATCTGAAATGCCTATCGGCACCTATTTTTGAAATGCCTATCGGAAACTACATCTGAAATGCCTATCAGCACCTATATTTGAAATGCCTATCGGCAACCATATCTGGAATGCCTATCGGCGCCTATATTTGAAATGCCTATCGGCTTCTATATCTGAAATGCCTATCGGCACCTATTTTTAAAATGCCAATCGGCTATTATATCTGAAGTGCCTATCGGCACCTATATCTGAAATGCCTATCGGCACCTATTTTTGAAATGCCTATCGAAAACTACATCTGAAATGCCTATCAGCACCTATATTTGAAATGCCTATCGGCAACCGCATCAGAAATGCCTATCGGCACCTATATCTGAAATGCCTTTCGGCATTTATATCTGAAATGCCGATCGACACCTATATTTGAAATGCCTATCGGCACTTTTATTTTAAATGCCTATCGGCAACTATATCTGATAAGCCTATCGGCACCTATATCTGAAATGCCTATCGGCACCTATTTTTGAAATGCTAATCTTTAAGTATATCTGAAATGCCTATCGACACCTATATCTAAAATGCCTATCGGAACCTATTTTTGAAATGCCTATCGGAAACTACATCTGAAATGACTATCAGCACCTATATTTGAAATGCCTATCGGCAACCATATCTGAAATGCCTATCCACACCTATATTTGAAATACCTATCGGCTTCTATATCTAAAATGCCTATCGGCACCTATTTTTAAAATGCCAATCGGTAAGTATATCTGAAATGCCTATCGGCACCTATATCTAAAATGCCTATCGGAACCTATTTTTGAAATGCCTATCGGAAACTACATCTGAAATGACTATCAGCACCTATATTTGAAATGCCTATCGGCAACCATATCTGAAATGCCTATCCACACCTATATTTGAAATACCTATCGGCTTCTATATCTAAAATGCCTATCGGCACCTATTTTTAAAATGCCAATCGGCAACTACATCTGAAATGCCTATCGGCTTATATATCTGAAATGCCTATCGGCACCTATTTTTAAAATGCGAATCGGCAACTGTATCTGAAATGCCAATCGGCACCTATATCTGAAATGCCTATCGGCACCTATTTTTGAAATGCCTATCGGAAACTACATCTGAAATGCCTATCAGCACCTATATTTGAAATGCCTATCGGCAACCATATCTGAAATGCCTATCGACACCTATATTTGAAATCCCTATCGGCTTCTATATCTGAAATGCCTATCGGCACCTATTTTTAAAATGCCTATCGGCAACTATATCTGAAATGCCTATCGGCACCTATATCTGAAATGCCTATCGGTACCTATTTTTGAAATGCCTATCGGAAACTACATCTGAAATGATTATCAGCACTTATATTTGAAATGCCTATCGGCAACCATATCTGGAATGCCTATCGGCACCTATATTTGAAATGCCTATCGGCTTCTATATCTGAAATGCCTACCTGCACCTATTTTTAAAATACCAATCGGCAACTATATCTGAAATGCCTATCGGCACCTATATCTGAAATGCCTATCGGCACCATTTTTTGAAATGCCTATCGGAAACTACATCCGGAATGCCTATCAGCACCTATATTTGAAATGCCTATCGGCAACCATATCATTAATGCCTATCGGCAACTATATTTGAAATGCCTATCGGCTTCTATATCTGAAATGCCTATCGACACCAATTTTTGAAATGCCTATCGGAAACTACATCTGAAATGCCTATCAGCACCTATATTTGAAATGCCTATCGGCAACCATATCTGGAATGCTCATCGGCACCTATATTTGAAATGCCTATCGGCTTATATATCTGAAATGTCTATCGGCACCTATTTTTAAAATGCCAATCGGCAACTATATCTGAAATGCCTATCGGCACCTATATCTTAAATGCCTATCGGCACCTATTTTTGCAATGCCTATCGGAAACTACATCTGTAATGCCTATCAGCACCTATATTTGAAATGCTTATCGGCAACCATATCTGAAATGCCTATCGACACCTATATTTAAAATCCCTATCGGCTTCTATATCTGAAATGCCTATCGGCACCTATTTTTAAAATGCCAATCGGCAACTATATCTGAAATGCCCATCGGCACCTATATCTGAAATGCCTATCGGCACCAATTTTTGAAATGCCTATCGGAAACTACATCTGAAATGCCTATCAGCACCTATATTTGAAATGCCTATCGGCAACCATATCTGGAATGCCTATCGGCACCTATATTTGAAATGCCTATCGGCTTCTATATCTGAAATGCCTATCGGCACCTATTTTTAAAATGCCAATCGGCAACTATATCTGAAATGCCTATCGGCACCTATATCTGAAATGCCTATCGGCACCTATTTTTGAAATGCCTATCGGAAACTACATCTGAAATGCCTATCAGCACCTATATTTGAAATGCCTATCGGCAACCATATCTGGAATGCCTATCGGCGCCTATATTTGAAATGCCTATCGGCTTCTATATCTGAAATACATATCGGCGCCTATTTTTAAAATGCCAATCGGCAACTATATCTGAAGTGCCTATCGACACCTATTTTTGAAATGCCTATCGAAAACTACATCTGAAATGCCTATCAGCACTTATATTTGAAATGCCTATCGGAAACCACGTCAGAAATGCCTATCGGCACCTATATCTGAAATGCCTTTCGGCATTTATATCTGAAATGCCGGTCGACACCTATATTTGAAATGCCTATCGGCACATATATTTTAAATGCCTATCGGCAACTATATCTGATATGCCTATCGGCACCTATATCTGAAATGCCTATCGGCACCTATTTTTGAAATGCCTATCGGAAACTACATCTAAAATGCCTATCGGCACCTATTTTTAAAATGCCAATCGGTAAGTATATCTGAAATGCCTATCGGCACCTATATCTGAAATGCCTATCGGAACCAATTTTTGAAATGCCTATCGGAAACTACATCTGAAATAAATTTCAGCACCTTTATTTGAAATGCCTATCGGCAACCATATCTGAAATGCCTATCCACACCTATATTTGAAATACCTATCGGCTTCTATATCTGAAATGCCTATCGGCACCAATTTTTAAAATGCCAATCGGCAACTATATCTGAAATGCCTATCGGCACCTATATCTGAAATGCCTATCGGTACCTATTTTTGAAATGCCTATCGGAAACTACATCTGAAATGATTATCAGCGCTTATATTTGATATGCCTATCGGCAACCATATCTGGAATGCCTATCGGCAAATATATTTGAAATGCCTATCGGCTTCTATATCTGAAATGCCTATCTGCAACTATTTTTAAAATACCAATCGGCAACTATATCTGAAATGCCTATCGGCACCTATATCTGAAATGCCTATCGGCATATATTTTTGAAATGCCTTTCGGAAACTACATCTGAAATGCCTATCTGCTCCTATATTTGAAATGCAAATCGGCAACTATATCTGAAATGCCTATCGGCACCTATATCCGAAATGCCTATCAGCATCAGTTTTTGAAATGCCTATCGGAAACTACATCTAAAATGCCTATCAGCACCTATATTTGAAATGCCTATCGTCAACCATATCTGGAATGCCTATCGGCACCTATATTTGAAATGCCTATCGGCTTCTATATCTGAATTGCCTATCGGCACCTATTTTTAAAATGCCAATCGGCAACTATATCTGAAATGCCTATCGGCACCTATATCTGAAATGCCTATCGGCACCTATTTTTGAAATGCCTATCGGAAACTACATCTGAAATGCCTATCAGCACCTATATTTGAAATGCCTACCGGCAACCATATCTGGAATGCCTATCGGCGCCTATATTTGAAATGCCTATCGGCTTCTATATCTGAAATGCCTATCGGCACCTATTTTTAAAATGCCAATCGGCATTTATATCTGAAGTGCCTATCGGCACCTATATCTGAAATGCCTATCGGCACCTATTTTTGAAATGCCTATCGAAAACTACATCAGAAATACCTATCGGCACCTATATCTGAAATGCCTTTCGGCATTTATATCTGAAATGCCGATCGACACCTATATTTGAAATGCCTATCGGCACTTTTATTTTAAATGCCTATCGGCACCTATATCTGATAAGCTTATCGGCACCTACATCTGAAATGCCTATCGGCACCTATTTTTGCAATGATAATCTTTAAGTATTGCTAAAATGCCTATCGGCACCTATATCTAAAATGCCTATCGGAACCTATTTTTGAAATGCCTATCGGAAACTACATCTGAAATGACTATCAGCACCTATATTTGAAATGCCTATCGGCAACCATATCTGAAATGCCTATCCACACCTATATTTGAAATACCTAACGGCTTCTATATCTAAAATGCCTATCGGCACCTATTTTTAAAATGCCAATCGGTAAGTATATCTGAAATGCCTATCGGCACCTATATCTAAAATGCCTATCGGAACAAATTTTTGAAATGGCTATCGGAAACTACATCTGAAATGACTATCAGCACCTATATTTGAAATGCCTATCGGCAACCATATCTGAAATGCCTATCCACACCTATATTTGAAATACCTATCGGCTTCTATATCTAAAATGCCTATCGGCGCCTATTTTTAAAATGCCTATCGGCTTCTATATCTGAAATGCCTATCGAAACCTATTTTTAAAATGCCAATCGGCAACTATATCTGAAATGCTAATCGGCACCTATATCTGAAATGCCTATCGACACCTATTTTTTAAATGCCAATTGGCAACTATATCTGAAATGCCTATCGGTACCTATTTTTGAAATGCCTATCGCAAACTACATCTGAAAAGATTATCAGCACTTATATTTGAAATGCCTATCGGCAACCATATCTGGAATGCCTATCGGCACCTATATTTGAAATGCCTATCGGCTTCAATATCTGAAATGCCTATCGGCACCTATTTTTAAAATACCAATCGGCAACTATATCTGAAATGCCTATCGGCACCAATTTTTGAAATGCCTATCGGAAACTACATCTGAAATGCCTATCAGCACCTATATTTGAAATGCCTATCGGCAACCATATCTGGAATGCCTATCGGCACCTATATTTAAAATGCCTATCGGCTTATATATCTGAAATGCCTATCGGCACCTATTTTTAAAATGCCAATCGGCAACTATATCTGAAATGCCTATCGGCACCTATATCTGAAATGCCTATCGGCTTCTATTTTTGAAATGCCTATCGAAAACTACATCTGAAATGCCTATCAGCACCTATATTTGAAATGCCTATCGGCAACCATATCTGGAATGCCTATCGGCACCTATATTTGAAATGCCTATCGGCTTCTATATCTGAAATGCCTATCGGCACCTATTTTTAAAATGCCAATCGGCACCTATATCTGAAATGCCTTTCGGCATTTATATCTGAAATGCCGGTCGACACCTATATTTGAAATGCCTATCGGCACATATATTTTAAATGCCTATCGGCAACTATATCTTATATGCCTATCGGCACCTATATCTCAAATGCCTATCGGCACCTATTTTTGAAATGCCTATCGGAAACTACATCTAAAATGCCTATCGGCACCTATTTTTAAAATGCCAATCGGTAAGTATATCTGAAATGCCTATCGGCACCTATATCTGAAATGCCTATCGGAACCTATTTTTGAAATGCCTATCGGAAACTACATCTGAAATGACTATCAGCACCTATATTTGAAATGCCTATCGGCAACCATATCTGAAATGCCTATCCACACCTATATTTGAAATACCTACGGCTTCTATATCTGAAATGCCTATCGGCACCTATTTTTAAAATGCCAATCGGCAACTATATCTGAAATGCCTATCGGCACCTATATCTGAAATGCCTATCGGTACCTATTTTTGAAATGCCTATCGGAAACTACATCTGAAATGATTATCAGCGCTTATATTTGATATGCCTATCGGCAACCATATCTGGAATGCCTATCGGCAACTATATTTGAAATGCCTTTCGGCTTCTATATCTGAAATGCCTATCGGCATATATTTTTAAAATACCAATCGGCAACTATATCTGAAATGCCTATCGGCACCTATATCTGAAATGCCTATCGGCATATATTTTTGAAATGCCTTTCGGAAACTACATCTGAAATGCCTATCTGCTCCTATATTTGAAATGCCTATCGGCAACCATATCTGAAATGCCTATCGACACCTATATTTGAAATACCTATCGGCTTCTATATCTGAAATGCCTATCGGCACCTGTTTTTAAAATGCCAATCGGCAACTATATCTGAAATGCCTATCGGCACCTATATCCGAAATGCCTATCGGCATCAATTTTTGAAATGCCTATCGGAAACTACATCTAAAATGCCTATCAGCACCTATATTTGAAATGCCTATCGGCAACCATATCTGGAATGCCTATCGGCACCTATATTTGAAATGCCTATCGGCTTCTATATCTGAAATGCCTATCGGCACCTATTTTTAAAATGCCAATCGGCAACTATATCTAAAATGCCTATCGGCACCTATATCTGAAATGCCTATCGGCACAAATTTTTGAAATGCCTATCGGAAACTACATCTGAAATGCCTATCAGCACCTATATTTGAAATGCCTATCGGCAACCATATCTGGAATGCCTATCGGCACCTATATTTGAAATGCCTATCGGCTTCTATATCTGAAATGCCTATCGGCACCTATTTTTAAAATGCCAATCGGCAACTATATCTGAAATGCCTATCGGCACCTATATCTGAAATGGCTATCGGCACCTATTTTTGAAATGCCTATCGGAAACTACATCTGAAATGACTATCAGCACCTATATTTGAAATGCCTATCGGCAACCATATCTGAAATGGCTGTCCACACCTATATTTGAAATACCTATCGACTTCTATATCTAAAATGCCTATCGGCACCTATTTTTAAAATGCCAATCGGTAAGTATATCTGAAATGCCTATCGGCACCTATATCTAAAATGCCTATCGGAACCTATTTTTGAAATGCCTATCGGAAACTACATCTGAAATGACTATCAGCACCTATATTTAAAATGCCTATCGGCAACCATATCTGAAATGCCTATCCACACCTATATTTGAAATACCTATCGGCTTCTATATCTAAAATGCCTATCGGCACCTATTTTTAAAATGCCAATCGGCAACTACATCTGAAATGCCTATCGGCTTATATATCTGAAATGCCTATCGGCACCTATTTTTAAAATGCCAATCGGCAACTATATCTGAAATGCCAATCGGCACCTATATCTGAAATGCCTATCGGCACCTATTTCTGAAATGCCTATCGGAAACTACATCTGAAATGACTATCAGCACCTATATTTGAAATGCCTATCGGCAACCATATCTGAAATGCCTATCCACACCTATATTTGAAATACCTATCGGCTTCTATATCTAAAATGCCTATCGGCACCTATTTTTAAAATGCCAATCGGTAAGTATATCTGAAATGCCTATCGGCACCTATATCTAAAATGCCTATCGGAACCTATTTTTGAAATGCCTATCGGAAACTACATCTGAAATGACTATCAGCACCTATATTTAAAATGCCTATCGGCAACCATATCTGAAATGCCTATCCACACCTATATTTGAAATACCTATCGGCTTCTATATCTAAAATGCCTATCGGCACCTATTTTTAAAATGCCAATCGGCAACTACATCTGAAATGCCTATCGGCTTATATATCTGAAATGCCTATCGGCACCTATTTTTAAAATGCCAATCGGTAACTATATCTAAAATGCCAATCGGCACCTATATCTGAAATGCCTATCGGCACCTATTTTTGAAATGCCTATCGGAAACTACATCTGAAATGCCTATCAGCACCTATATTTGAAATGCCTATCGGCAACCATATCTGAAATGCCTATCGACACCTATATTTGAAATCCCTATCGGCTTCTATATCTGAAATGCCTATCGGCACCTATTTTTAAAATGCCAATCGGCAACTATATCTGAAATTCCAATCGGCACCTATATCTGAAATTCTTATCGACACCTATTTTTAAAATGCCAATTGGCAACTATATCTGAAATGCCTATCGGCACCTATATCTGAAATGCCTATCGGTACCTATTTTTGAAATGCCTATCGGAAACTACATCTGAAATGATTATCAGCACTTATATTTGAAATGCCTATCGGCAACCATATCCGGAATGCCTATCGGCACCTATATTTGAAATGCCTATCGGCTTCTATATCTGAAATGCCTATCGGCACCTATTTTTAAAATACCAATCGGCAACTATATCTGAAATGCCTATCGGCACCTATATCTGAAATGCCTATCGGCACCTATTTTTGAAATGCCTATCGGAAACTCCATCTGAAATGCCTATCAGCACCTATATTTGAAATGCCTATCGGCAACCATATCTGGAATGCCTATCGGCAACTATATTTGAAATGCCTATCGGCAACCATATCTGGAATGCCCTTCGGCACCTATATTTGAAATGCCTATCGGCTTCTATATCTGAAATGCCTATCGACACCTATTTTTAAAATGCCAATCGGCAACTATATCTGAAATGCCTACCGGCACCTATATCTGAAATGCCTTTCGGCACCTATTTTTGAAATGCCTATCGGAAACTACATCTGAAATGCCTATCAGCACCTTTATTTGAAATGCTTATCGCCAACCATATCTGAAATAGCTATCGACACCTATATTTGAAATCCCTATCGCCTTCTATATCTGAAATGCCTATTGGCACCTATTTTTAAAATGCCAATCGGCAACTATATCTGAAATGCCAATCGGCACCTATATCTGAAATGCCTATCGGCACCTATTTTTGAAATGCCTATCGGAAACTACATCTGAAATGCCTATCAGCACCTATATTTGAAATGCCTATCGGCAACCATATCTGATATGCCTATCGGCACCTATATCTGAAATGCCTATCGGCACATATTTTTGAAATGCCTATCGGAAACTACATCTAAAATGCCTATCGGCACCTATTTTTAAAATGCCTATCGGCTTCTATATCTGAAATGCCTATCCACACCTATTTTTAAAATGCCAATCGGCAACTATATCTGAAATGCTAATCGGCACCTATATCTGAAATGCCTATCGACACCTATTTTTAAAATGCCAATTGGCAACTATATCTGAAATGCCTATCGGTACCTATTTTTGAAATGCCTATCGGAAACTACATCTGAAATGATTATCAGCACTTATATTTGAAATGCCTATCGGCAACCATATCTAGAATGCCTATCGGCACCTATATTTGAAATGCCTATCGGCTTCTATATCTGAAATGCCTATCGGCACCTATTTTTAAAATACCAATCGGCAACTATATCTGAAATGCCTATCGGCACCAATTTTTGAAATGCCTATCGGAAACTACATCTGAAATGCCTATCAGCACCTATATTTGAAATGCCTATCGGCAACCATATCTGGAATGCCTATCAGCACCTATATTTAAAATGCCTATCGGCTTCTATATCTGAAATGCCTATCGGCACCTATTTTTAAAATGCCAATCGGCAACTATATCTGAAATGCCTATCGGCACCTATATCTGAAATGCCTATAGGCTTCTATTTTTGAAATGCCTATCGAAAACTACATCTGAAATGCCTATCAGCACCTATATTTGAAATGCCTATCGGCAACCATATCTGGAATGCCTATCGGCACCTATATTTGAAATGCCTATCGGCTTCTATATCTGAAATGCCTATCGGCACCTATTTTTAAAATGCCAATCGGCACCTATATCTGAAATGCCTTTCGGCATTTATATCTGAAATGCCGGTCGACACCTATATTTGAAATGCCTATCGGCACATATATTTTAAATGCCTATCGGCAACTATATCTTATATGCCTATCGGCACCTATATCTCAAATGCCTATCGGCACCTATTTTCGAAATGCCTATCGGAAACTACATCTAAAATGCCTATCGGCACCTATTTTTAAAATGCCAATCGGTAAGTATATCTGAAATGCCTATCGGCACCTATATCTGAAATGCCTATCGGAACCTATTTTTGAAATGCCTATCGGAAACTACATCTGAAATGACTATCAGCACCTATATTTGAAATGCCTATCGGCAACCATATCTGAAATGCCTATCCACACCTATATTTGAAATACCTACGGCTTCTATATCTGAAATGCCTATCGGCACCTATTTTTAAAATGCCAATCGGCAACTATATCTGAAATGCCTATCGGCACCTATATCTGAAATGCCTATCGGCACCTATTTTTGAAATGCCTATCGGAAACTACATCTGAAATGCCTATCAGCACCTATATTTGAAATGCCTATCGGCAACCATATCTGGAATGCCTATCGGCGCCTATATTTGAAATGCCTATCGGCTTCTATATCTGAAATACATATCGGCGCCTATTTTTAAAATGCCAATCGGCAACTATATCTGAAGTGCCTATCGGCACCTATTTTTGAAATGCCTATCGAAAACTACATCTGAAATGCCTATCAGCACCTATATTTGAAATGCCTATCGGAAACCACGTCAGAAATGCCTATCGGCACCTATATCTGAAATGCCTTTCGGCATTTATATCTGAAATGCCGGTCGACACCTATATTTGAAATGCCTATCGGCACATATATTTTAAATGCCTATCGGCAACTATATCTGATATGCCTATCGGCACCTATATCTGAAATGCCTATCGGCACCTATTTTTTATATGCCTATCGGAAACTACATCTAAAATGCCTATCGGCACCTATTTTTAAAATGCCAATCGGTAAGTATATCTGAAATGCCTATCGGCACCTATATCTGAAATGCCTATCGGAACCAATTTTTGAAATGCCTATCGGAAACTACATCTGAAATGAATATCAGCACCTTTATTTGAAATGCCTATCGGCAACCATATCTGAAATGCCTATCCACACCTATATTTGAAATACCTATCGGCTTCTATATCTGAAATGCCTATCGGCACCAATTTTTAAAATGCCAATCGGCAACTATATCTGAAATGCCTATCGGCACCTATATCTGAAATGCCTATCGGTACCTATTTTTGAAATGCCTATCGGAAACTACATCTGAAATGATTATCAGCGCTTATATTTGATATGCCTATCGGCAACCATATCTGGAATGCCTATCGGCAACTATATTTGAAATGCCTATCGGCTTCTATATCTGAAATGCCTATCTGCAACTATTTTTAAAATACCAATCGGCAACTATATCTGAAATGCCTATCGGCACCTATATCTGAAATGCCTATCGGCATATATTTCTGAAATGCCTTTCGGAAACTACATCTGAAATGCCTATCTGCTCCTATATTTGAAATGCAAATCGGCAACTATATCTGAAATGCCTATCGGCACCTATATCCGAAATGCCTATCAGCATCAGTTTTTGAAATGCCTATCGGAAACTACATCTAAAATGCCTATCAGCACCTATATTTGAAATGCCTATCGTCAACCATATCTGGAATGCCTATCGGCACCTATATTTGAAATGCCTATCGGCTTCTATATCTGAAATGCCTATCGGCACCTATTTTTAAAATGCCAATCGGCAACTATATCTGAAATGCCTATCGGCACCTATATCTGAAATGCCTATCGGCACCTATTTTTGAAATGCCTATCGGAAACTACATCTGAAATGCCTATCAGCACCTATATTTGAAATGCCTATCGGCAACCATATCTGGAATGCCTATCGGCGCCTATATTTGAAATGCCTATCGGCTTCTATATCTGAAATGCCTATCGGCACCTATTTTTAAAATGCCAATCGGCATTTATATCTGAAGTGCCTATCGGCACCTATATCTGAAATGCCTATCGGCACCTATTTTTGAAATGCCTATCGAAAACTACATCTGAAATGCCTATCAGCACCTATATTTGAAATGCCTATCGGCAACCACATCAGAAATGCCTATCGGCACCTATATCTGAAATGCCTTTCGGCATTTATATCTGAAATGCCGATCGACACCTATATTTGAAATGCCTATCGGCACTTTTATTTTAAATGCCTATCGGCACCTATATCTGATAAGCTTATCGGCACCTACATCTGAAATGCCTATCGGCACCTATTTTTGCAATGATAATCTTTAAGTATTGCTGAAATGCCTATCGGCACCTATATCTAAAATGCCTATCGGAACCTATTTTTGAAATGCCTATCAGAAACTACATCTGAAATGACTATCAGCACCTATATTTGAAATGCCTATCGGCAACCATATCTGAAATGCCTATCCACACCTATATTTGAAATACCTAACGGCTTCTATATCTAAAATGCCTATCGGCACCTATTTTTAAAATGCCAATCGGTAAGTATATCTGAAATGCCTATCGGCACCTATATCTAAAATGCCTATCGGAACAAATTTTTGAAATGCCTATCGGAAACTACATCTGAAATGACTATCAGCACCTATATTTGAAATGCCTATCGGCAACCATATCTGAAATGCCTATCCACACCTATATTTGAAATACCTATCGGCTGCTATATCTAAAATGCCTATCGGCGCCTATTTTTAAAATGCCTATCGGCTTCTATATCTGAAATGCCTATCGACACCTATTTTTAAAATGCCAATCGGCAACTATATCTGAAATGCTAATCGGCACCTATATCTGAAATGCCTATCGACACCTATTTTTAAAATGCCAATTGGCAACTATATCTGAAATGCCTATCGGTACCTATTTTTGAAATGCCTATCGCAAACTACATCTGAAAAGATTATCAGCACTTATATTTGAAATGCCTATCGGCAACCATATCTGGAATGCCTATCGGCACCTATATTTGAAATGCCTATCGGCTTCAATATCTGAAATGCCTATCGGCACCTATTTTTAAAATACCAATCGGCAACTATATCTGAAATGCCTATCGGCACCAATTTTTGAAATGCCTATCGGAAACTACATCTGAAATGCCTATCAGCACCTATATTTGAAATGCTTATCGGCAACCATATCTGGAATGCCTATCGGCACCTATATTTAAAATGCCTATCGGCTTATATATCTGAAATGCCTATCGGCACCTATTTTTAAAATGCCAATCGGCAACTATATCTGAAATGCCTATCGGCACCTATATCTGAAATGCCTATCGGCTTCTATTTTTGAAATGCCTATCGAAAACTACATCTGAAATGCCTATCAGCACCTATATTTGAAATGCCTATCGGCAACCATATCTGGAATGCCTATCGGCACCTATATTTGAAATGCCTATCGGCTTCTATATCTGAAATGCCTATCGGCACCTATTTTTAAAATGCCAATCGGCACCTATATCTGAAATGCCTTTCGGCATTTATATCTGAAATGCCGGTCGACACCTATATTTGAAATGCCTATCGGCACATATATTTTAAATGCCTATCGGCAACTATATCTTATATGCCTATCGGCACCTATATCTCAAATGCCTATCGGCACCTATTTTTGAAATGCCTATCGGAAACTACATCTAAAATGCCTATCGGCACCTATTTTTAAAATGCCAATCGGTAAGTATATCTGAAATGCCTATCGGCACCTATATCTGAAATGCCTATCGGAACCTATTTTTGAAATGCCTATCGGAAACTACATCTGAAATGACTATCAGCACCTATATTTGAAATGCCTATCGGCAACCATATCTGAAATGCCTATCCACACCTATATTTGAAATACCTACGGCTTCTATATCTGAAATGCCTATCGGCACCTATTTTTAAAATGCCAATCGGCAACTATATCTGAAATGCCTATCGGCACCTATATCTGAAATGCCTATCGGTACCTATTTTTGAAATGCCTATCGGAAACTACATCTGAAATGATTATCAGCGCTTATATTTGATATGCCTATCGGCAACCATATCTGGAATGCCTATCGGCAACTATATTTGAAATGCCTTTCGGCTTCTATATCTGAAATGCCTATCGGCATATATTTTTAAAATACCAATCGGCAACTATATCTGAAATGCCTATCGGCACCTATATCTGAAATGCCTATCGGCATATATTTTTGAAATGCCTTTCGGAAACTACATCTGAAATGCCTATCGGCTCCTATATTTGAAATGCCTATCGGCAACCATATCTGAAATGCCTATCGACACCTATATTTGAAATACCTATCGGCTTCTATATCTGAAATGCCTATCGGCACCTGTTTTTAAAATGCCAATCGGCAACTATATCTGAAATGCCTGTCGGCACCTATATCCGAAATGCCTATCGGCATCAATTTTTGAAATGCCTATCGGAAACTACATCTAAAATGCCTATCAACACCTATATTTGAAATGCCTATCGGCAACCATATCTGGAATGCCTATCGGCACCTATATTTGAAATGCCTATCGGCTTCTATATCTGAAATGCCTATCGGCACCTATTTTTAAAATGCCAATCGGCAACTATATCTGAAATGCCTATCGGCACCTATATCTGAAATGCCTATCGGCACCTATTTTTGAAATGCCTATCGGAAACTACATCTGAAATGCCTATCAGCACCTATATTTGAAATGCCTATCGGCAACCATATCTGGAATGCCTATCGGCACCTATATTTGAAATGCCTATCGGCAACCATATCTGGAATGCCTATCGGCACCTATATTTGAAATGCCTATCGGCTTCTATATCTGAAATGCCTATCGGCACCTATTTTTAAAATGCCAATCGGCAACAATATCTGAAATGCCTATCGGCACCTATATTTGAAATGCCTATCGGCACCTATTTTTGAAATGCCTATCGGAAACTACATCTGAAATGCCTATCAGCACCTATATTTGAAATGCCTATCGGCACCTATTTTTAAAATGCCAATCGGCAACTATATCTGAAATGCCTATCGGCACCTATATCTGAAATGCCTATCGGCACCTATTTTTGAAATGCCTATCGGAAACTACATCTGAAATGCCTATCAGCACCTATATTTGAAATGCCTATCGGCAACCATATCTGGAATGCCTATCGGCGCCTATATTTGAAATGCCTATCGGCTTCTATATCTGAAATGCCTATCGGCACCTATTTTTAAAATGCCAATCGGCATTTATATCTGAAGTGCCTATCGGCACCTATATCTGAAATGCCTATCGGCACCTATTTTTGAAATGCCTATCGAAAACTACATCTGAAATGCCTATCAGCACCTATATTTGAAATGCCTATCGGCAACCGCATCAGAAATGCCTATCGGCACCTATATCTGAAATGCCTTTCGGCATTTATATCTGAAATGCCGATCGACACCTATATTTGAAATGCCTATCGGCACTTTTATTTTAAATGCCTATCGGCAACTATATCTGATAAGCCTATCGGCACCTATATCTGAAATGCCTATCGGCACCTATTTTTGAAATGCCAATCTTTAAGTATATCTGAAATGCCTATCGACACCTATATCTAAAATGCCTATCGGAACCTATTTTTGAAATGCCTATCGGAAACTACATCTGAAATGACTATCAGCACCTATATTTGAAATGCCTATCGGCAACCATATCTGAAATGCCTATCCACACCTATATTTGAAATACCTATCGGCTTCCATATCTAAAATGCCTATCGGCACCTATTTTTAAAATGCCAATCGGTAAGTATATCTGAAATGCCTATCGGCACCTATATCTAAAATGCCTATCGGAACCTATTTTTGAAATGCCTATCGGAAACTACATCTGAAATGACTATCAGCACCTATATTTAAAATGCCTATCGGCAACCATATCTGAAATGCCTATCCACACCTATATTTGAAATATCTATCGGCTTCTATATCTAAAATGCCTATCGGCACCTATTTTTAAAATGCCAATCGGCAACTACATCTGAAATGCCTATCGGCTTATATATCTAAAATGCCTATCGGCACCTATTTTTAAAATGCCAATCGGCAACTATATCTGAAATGCCAATCGGCACCTATATCTGAAATGCCTATCGGCACCTATTTTTGAAATGCCTATCGGAAACTACATCTGAAATGCCTATCAGCACCTATATTTGAAATGCCTATCGGCAACCATATCTGAAATGCCTATCGACACCTATATTTGAAATCCCTATCGGCTTCTATATCTGAAATGCCTATCGGCACCTATTTTTAAAATGCCAATCGGCAACTATATCTGAAATTCCAATCGGCACCTATATCTGAAATGCTTATCGACACCTATTTTTAAAATGCCAATTGGCAACTATATCTGAAATGCCTATCGGCACCTATATCTGAAATGCCTATCGGTACCTATTTTTGAAATACCTATCGGAAACTACATCTGAAATGATTATCAGCACTTATATTTGAAATGCCTATCGGCAACCATATCTGGAATGCCTATCGGCACCTGTATTTGAAATGCCTATCGGCTTCTATATCTGAAATGCCTATCGGCACCTATTTTTAAAAAACCAATCGGCAACTATATCTGAAATGCCTATCGGCACCTATATCTGAAATGCCTATCGGCACCTATTTTTGAAATGCCTATCGGAAACTCCATCTGAAATGCCTATCAGCACCTATATTTGAAATGCCTATCGGCAACCATATCTGGAATGCCTATCGGCAACTATATTTGAAATGCCTATCGGCAACCATATCTGGAATGCCCTTCGGCACCTATATTTGAAATGCCTATCGGCTTCTATATCTGAAATGCCTATCGACACCTATTTTTAAAATGCCAATCGGCAACTATATCTGAAATGCCTATCGGCACCTATATCTGAAATGCCTATCGGCACCTATTTTTAAAATGCCTATCGGAAACTACATCTGAAATGCCTATCAGCATCTTTATTTGAAATGCTTATCGCCAACCATATCTGAAATAGCTATCGACACCTATATTTGAAATCCCTATCGCCTTCTATATCTGAAATGCCTATTGGCACCTATTTTTAAAATGCCAATCGGCAACTATATCTGAAATGCCAATCGGCACCTATATCTAAAATGCCTATCGGCACCTATTTTTGAAATGCCTATCGGAAACTACATCTGAAATGCCTATCAGCACCTATATTTGAAATGCCTATCGGCAACCATATCTGATATGCCTATCGGCACCTATATCTGAAATGCCTATCGGCACATATTTTTGAAATGCCTATCGGAAACTACATCTAAAATGCCTATCGGCACCAATTTTTAAAATGCCAATCGGAAAGTATATCTGAAATGCGTATCGGCACCTATAATTGAATTGCCTATCGGAACCTATTTTTGAAATGCCTATCGGAAACAACATCTGAAATGACTATCAGCACCTATATTTGAAATGCCTATCGGCAACCATATCTGAAATGCCTATCCACACCTGTATTTGAAATACCTATCGGCTTCTATATCTAAAATTACTATCGGCACCTATTTTTAAAATGCCTATCGGCACTTATATCTGAAATGCCTATCGGCACCAACTTTTGAAATGCCTATCGGAAACTCCATCTGAAATGCCTATCAGCACCTATATTTGAAATGCCTATCGGCAACCATTTCTGGAATGCCTATCGGCACCTATATTTGAAATGCCTATCGGGTTCTATATCTGAAATGCCTATCAACACCTATTTTTAAAATGCCAATTGGCAACTATATCTGAAATGCCTATCGGCACCTATATCTGAAATGCCTATCGGCACATATTTTTGAAATGCCTATCGGAAACTACATCTAAAATGCCTATCGGCACCAATTTTTAAAATGCCAATCGGAAAGTATATCTGAAATGCCTATCGGCACCTATAATTGAATTGCCTATCGGAACCTATTTTTGAAATGCCTATCGGAAACTCCATCTGAAATGCCTATCAGCACCTATATTTGAAATGCCTAACGGCAACCATATCTGGAATGCCTATCGGCAACTATATTTGAAATGCCTATCGGCAACCATATCTGGAATGCCCTTCGGCACCTATATTTGAAATGCCTATCGGCTTCTATATCTGAAATGCCTATCGACACCTATTTTTAAAATGCCATTCGGCAACTATATCTGAAATGCCTATCGGCACCTATATCTGAAATGCCTATCGGCACCTATTTTTTAAATGCCTATCGGAAACTACATCTGAAATGCCTATCAGCACCTTTATTTGAAATGCTTATCGCCAACCATATCTGAAATAGCTATCGACACCTATATTTGAAATCCCTATCGCCTTCTATATCTGAAATGCCTATCAGCACCTATTTTTAAAATGCCAATCGGCAACTATATCTGAAATGCCAATCGGCACCTATATCTGAAATGCCTATCGGCACCTATTTTTGAAATGCCTATCGGAAACTACATCTGAAATGCCTATCAGCACCTATATTTGAAATGCCTATCGGCAACCATATCTGATATGCCTATCGGCACCTATATCTGAAATGCCTATCGGCACATATTTTTGAAATGCCTATCGGAAACTACATCTAAAATGCCTATCGGCACCTATTTTTAAAATGCCTATCGGCTTCTATATCTGAGATGCCTATCGACACCTATTTTTAAAATGCCAATCGGCAACTATATCTGAAATGCTAATCGGCACCTATATCTGAAATGCCTATCGACACCTATTTTTAAAATGCCAATTGGCAACTATATCTGAAATGCCTATCGGTACCTATTTTTGAAATGCCTATCGGAAACTACATCTGAAATGATTATCAGCACTTATATTTCAAATGCCTATCGGCAACCATATCTATAATAATAATAATAATAATAATTTATTTATCATTTGGACTAACAGTATATGACAAGTCAGAGAAAAAAAAAATTACATGAATTCAGATACTTTATAAAACATTTTAAGTAGTAAAAATTGTTTTACAGCACTTTTAAATTTCTTTAGATCTTCAATTTTTTTTATTTCTTTTGGTAGACAATTGTAAGCTTGAGTAGCACTAACCATAAAGCCATCATTTACTACTTTCAGCCTATGCTGAGGTGTTACATAGCAGTCCTTATGACGCGTATTGTGACTATGAATTTGGCTTAATGTACTTACTTCAAGCGTGCTAATATGAGTTCTAAAAAATGTTAAAATTTTTAAAATGTAGATACAAGCAATAGGCAACACTTGCAATTGTATGAACAATTCTTTGCTGGGATGATGTTGTCCAGTACCACATATTATTCTCAACGCTTTTTTTTGCATAACAAAAATGTTATCAAGCTGAGATCTGCCCCAGAAGATTATACCATAGGAACAGTGACTTAAAAAATGAGCGTAATATATCATTATGAGCGATTCCAATGAAGTTACAGGTTTGAGTCTTCTCAGTAGATAGCAGGCTTTGCTCAATTTAGTATTAAGGTCAGTAATATGGTGATGCCAGGTCATTTTCTGATCTATCATAACTCCTAAAAATTTTAAAGTTTCAACTTGACGAACTGTTCTGGAGTTTATGCTGAGCCGAATGCTTTCATTGTAGGTAGCATTTTTTGGTAGAAAATACATAAATTGAGACTTTGCTTCATTTAGTTTAAGATTATTATCAGTACACCAGTTCCGCATAGTAGAGATAGCTGATTGTGCATTTTCTAATAGTTGAGTTTTATTTTTATGTGAGAGTAAAATACTGGTATCATCCGCATATATCACAGTTTTGATATCCCTAGGAAACATCATCGGTAGATCATTTATAAAAACGATAAAAAGTAGGGGACCAAGAATCGATCCTTGTGGCACTCCAATATTGCAAACCTTTGCTGTTGATAAGACTGCACCATTAGGTGTACTTAGTTTTGTCACATGTTTTCTATTCAGCAGATAGGATTTAATAAATTCTAAGGAAACACCTCTAACTCCATAGAATTCCAGTTTGTCAAATAGTATATTATGATCTATTAAATCAAAGGCATTGGAGAGGTCAAAAAAGACACTCAATGTGTTGGATTTTGAGTTCAGTGAATTTAATATGAAGTCAATAGATTCCGAAATGCCAGTCTCAGTCGATCTAGTCTTACGAAATCCATGCTGAGAGTGTGTAAGAATATCAAACGAATCTAAGTACGATAACAGTCTTCTATGAAATATTATTTCATATAATTTAGAAAAGATATTTTGTACTGCTATTGGTCGATAAGTTGAAACATCGTCTTTGCTACCTTTGTTTTTGTAAACTGGTGTGATTTTCGAAACTTTAAGTCTGTCTGGAAAAATACCATTACTTAGTGACATATTAATCAAATAAGTCAATGGTTCTATTATAAATTGCGAGCAATGTTTGAACAGCGTCCCAGGTAGTCCATCTTCGCCACTAGACTTGCTCTTACTTAATTTTAATAGTATGTCCCGAATTTCCTCTGTGTCTGTTGGCATTAAAAAGAAATTACTTGAAGCTGGTATCAGTGTTGATAAATTATTTGTTGCCGTATCTACAGAACTTCTAGCAAAGTGACTGTTAAAGATTTCAGCTATGGTTGACGTGTCAGTAACAACACTACCTTCAAAGAGAAGTGATTTGATCTCTTTATTATGATTCGAGTTTAATTCAGCATTGATAATGGACCACGCTTCTTTAGTTTTATTTTTAGCATTGTTAAGTCGATTACTAGCGATACTTTTTTTGCTACTGCAGATTAATTTGTGATAGTCTTTTTTTAAGTTTACATAATGTTGGTGAAAATCCGTATCTTTAAATATTTTATCAAAGAAACTCATATTTTTTAGAAACACAGAAAATTGTTTTATTTCATTAGTCACCCAGTTTTTAGTTAAATTTTGATTTATCCGTACTTTTGTTAAAGGAAAAGCACTGTTAAAGCAATAAATAAAAAAATCATAAAAGTAGTTGAAGCTATCAGTTAGTGATTGGGAGTTATATACTTCAGACCAATCTTCTTTAGATAGCAAGTAATTAAAATAATTAAAATTGGTGTTGGAAAACACGCGTTTAAAAATGTTGTTTGACACTGCATTAGCTGATTCAGTATTAAACGATAACAGCTGGTAATTATGGTCAGACAAGAAAGTGTTGCCTACATTCGTACTATACATGTCTTTGTTTATATTAACAAATATATTATCAATACACGTTGAACTGCCAGTTGTAACTCTAGTCGGTACACTGATTGTTGCGATCATATCAACCATTAAAAAACTGTTGATGAGTTTTTCTTTTAGTACTTGTTTTTGTCGAATCTGAGATAAAAAGTCCATGTTAAAATCCCCGCAAATTATCAAATATTTTTTTGGGTCATAAATGGAATCTAAAAATGAATTCAAGTTGTTAAAAAAACTATCAGTATCACTATCAGGAGACCTGTATATGACTGCAATTTTATATATAGAGTTATTGGACAAAACCAATTCACAGATGGCCACTTCAAAAGTTTTTTCAGTGATAGAATTATATTTAATTTCTGTATAGTCCAAATGTTTTTTGACATATATACAACACCACCCCTAATTGCTGAAGAACGACAAAAACAACTAGCAAGCTGGAAGTCTTTAATAAATAGGCTACTTATCTGCGTATCGTTAGCCCAATGCCTATCGGCACCTATATTTGAAATGCCTATCGGCTTCTATATCTGAAATGCCTATTGGCACCTATTTTTAAAATACCAATCGGCAACTATATCTGAAATGCCTATCGGCACCAATTTTTGAAATGCCTATCGGAAACTACATCTGAAATGCCTATCAGCACCTATATTTGAAATGCCTATCGGCAACCATATCTGGAATGCCTATCAGCACCTATATTTAAAATGCCTATCGGCTTCTATATCTGAAATGCCTATCGGCACCTATTTTTAAAATGCCAATCGGCAACTATATCTGAAATGCCTATCGGCACCTATATCTGAAATGCCTATCGGCTTCTATTTTTGAAATGCCTATCGAAAACTACATCTGAAATGCCTATCAGCACCTATATTTGAAATGCCTATCGGCAACCATATCTGGAATGCCTATCGGCACCTATATTTGAAATGCCTATCGGCTTCTATATCTGAAATGCCTATCGGCACCTATTTTTAAAATGCCAATCGGCACCTATATCTGAAATGCCTTTCGGCATTTATATCTGAAATGCCGGTCGACACCTATATTTGAAATGCCTATCGGCACATATATTTTAAATGCCTATCGGCAACTATATCTTATATGCCTATCGGCACCTATATCTCAAATGCCTATCGGCACCTATTTTCGAAATGCCTATCGGAAACTACATCTAAAATGCCTATCGGCACCTATTTTTAAAATGCCAATCGGTAAGTATATCTGAAATGCCTATCGGCACCTATATCTGAAATGCCTATCGGAACCTATTTTTGAAATGCCTATCGGAAACTACATCTGAAATGACTATCAGCACCTATATTTGAAATGCCTATCGGCAACCATATCTGAAATGCCTATCCACACCTATATTTGAAATACCTACGGCTTCTATATCTGAAATGCCTATCGGCACCTATTTTTAAAATGCCAATCGGCAACTATATCTGAAATGCCTATCGGCACCTATATCTGAAATGCCTATCGGTACCTATTTTTGAAATGCCTATCGGAAACTACATCTGAAATGATTATCAGCGCTTATATTTGATATGCCTATCGGCAACCATATCTGGAATGCCTATCGGCAACTATATTTGAAATGCCTATCGGCTTCTATATCTGAAATGCCTATCGGCATATATTTTTAAAATACCAATCGGCAACTATATCTGAAATGCCTATCGGCACCTATATCTGAAATGCCTATCGGCATATATTTTTGAAATGCCTTTCGGAAACTACATCTGAAATGCCTATCTGCTCCTATATTTAAAATGCCTATCGGCAACCATATCTGAAATGCCTATCGACACCTATATTTGAAATACCTATCGGCTTCTATATCTGAAATGCCTATCGGCAACTGTTTTTAAAATGCCAATCGGCAACTATATCTGAAATGCCTATCGGCACCTATATCCGAAATGCCTATCGGCTTCTATTTTTGAAATGCCTATCGAAAACTACATCTGAAATGCCTATCAGCACCTATATTTGAAATGCCTATCGGCAACCATATCTGGAATGCCTATCGGCACCTATATTTGAAATGCCTATCGGCTTCTATATCTGAAATGCCTATCGGCACCTATTTTTAAAATGCCGATTGGCATTTTAAAAATGGGTGCCGATAGGCATTTCAGATATAGAAGCCGATAGGTATTTCAAATATAGGTGTCGATTGGCATTTCAGATATGGTTGCCGATAGGCATTTCAAATTTAGGTGCTGATAGGCATTTCAGATGTAGTTTCCGATAGGCATTTCAAAAATAAGTGCCGATAGGCATTTCAGATATAGGTGCCGATAGGCATTTCAGATATAGTTGCCGATTGGCATTTTAAAAATAAGTGTCGATAGGCATTTCAGATATAGATGCCGATAGGCATTTCAAATATAGGTGCCGATAGGCATTCCAGATATGGTTGCCGATAGGCATTTCAAATATAGGTGCTGATTGGCATTCCAGATGTAGTTTCCGATAGGCATTTCAAAAATAAGTGCCGATAGGCATTTCAGATATAGGTGCCGATAGGCATATCAGATATAGTTGCCGATAGGCATTTAAAATATAGGTATCGATAGGCATTTCAAATATAGGTGTCGATAGGCATTTCAGATATAAATGCCGAAAGGCATTTCAGATATAGGTGCCGATAGGTATTTCTGATGTGGTTGCCGATAGGCATTTCAAATATAGGTGCTGATAGGCATTTGTGATGTAGTTTCCGATAGGCATTTCAAAAATAGGTGCCGATAGGCATTTCAGATATAGGTGCCGATAGGAATTTCAGATATAGTCGCCGATTGCGCATTTTAAAAATAGGTGCCGATAGGCATTTCAGATATAGAAGCCGATAGGCATTTCAAATATAGGTGCCGATAGGCATTCCAAATATGGTTGCCGATAGGCATTTCAAATATAGGTGCTGTTAGGCATTTCAGATGTAGTTTCCGATAGGCATTTCAAAAATAGGTGCCGATAGGCATTTCAGATATAGGTGCCGATAGGCATTTCAGATATAGTTGCCGATTGGCATTTTAAAAACAGGTGCCGATAGGCATTTCAGATATAGTTGCCAATTGGCATTTTAAAAATAGGTGTCGATAGGCATTTCAGATATAGAAGCCGATAGGCATTTCAAATATAGGTGTCGATAGGCATTTCAGATATGGTTGCCGATATGCACTTCAAATATAGGTGATGATAGGCATTTCAGATGTAGTTTCCGATAGGCATTTCAAAAATAGGTTCCGATAGGCATTTCAGATATAGGTGCCGATAGGCATTTCAGATATAGTTGCCGATTGGCATTTTAAAAATAGGTGCCGATAGGCATTTTAGAAGTAGTTTCCGATAGGCATTTCAAAAATAGGTCCCGATAGGCATTTCAGATATAGGTGCCGATAGGCATTTCAGATATAGTTGCCGATTGGCATTTTAAAAATAGGTGCCGATAGGCATTTTAGATGTAGTTTCCGATAGGCATTTCAAAAATAGATGCCGATAGGCATTTCAGATATAGGTGCCGATAGGCATATCAGATATAGTTGCCGATAGGCATTTAAAATATAAGTGCCGATAGGCATTTCAAATATAGTGGTCGATAGGCATTTCAGATATAAATGCCGAAAGGCATTTCAGATATAGGTGCCGATAGGCATTTGTGATGTGGTTGCCGATAGGCATTTCAAATATAGGTGCTGATAGGCATTTCAGATGTAGTTTTCGATAAACATTTCAAAAATAGGTGCCGATAGGCATTTCAGATATAGGTGCCGATAGGCACTTCAGATATAGTTGCCGATTGGCATTTTAAAAATAGGTGCCGATAGGCATTTCAGATATAGAAGCCGATAGGTATTTCAAATATAGGTGTCGATAGGCATTTCAGATATGGTTGCCGATAGGCATTTCAAATTTAGGTGCTGATAGGCATTTCAGATGTAGTTTCCGATAGGCATTTCAAAAATAAGTGCCTATAGGCATTTCAGATATAGGTGCCGATAGGCATTTCAGATATAGTTGCCGATTGGCATTTTAAAAATAAGTGTCGATAGGCATTTCAGATATAGATGCCGATAGGCATTTCAAATATAGGTGCCGATAGGCATTCCAGATATGGTTGCCGATAGGCATTTCAAATATAGGTGCTGATTGGCATTCCAGATGTAGTTTCCGATAGGCATTTCAAAAATAAGTGCCGATAGGCATTTCAGATATAGGTGCCGATAGGCATATCAGATATAGTTGCCGATAGGCATTTAAAATATAGGTATCGATAGGCATTTCAAATATAGGTGTCGATAGGCATTTCAGATATAAATGCCGAAAGGCATTTCAGATATAGGTGCCGATAGGTATTTCTGATGTGGTTGCCGATAGGCATTTCAAATATAGGTGCTGATAGGCATTTGTGATGTAGTTTCCGATAGGCATTTCAAAAATAGGTGCCGATAGGCATTTCAGATATAGGTGCCGATAGGAATTTCAGATATAGTCACCGATTGCGCATTTTAAAAATAGGTGCCGATAGGCATTTCAGATATAGAAGCCGATAGGCTTTTCAAATATAGGTGCCGATAGGCATTCCAAATATGGTTGCCGATAGGCATTTCAAATATAGGTGCTGTTAGGCATTTCAGATGTAGTTTCCGATAGGCATTTCAAAAATAGGTGCCGATAGGCATTTCAGATATAGGTGCCGATAGGCATTTCAGATATAGTTGCCGATTGGCATTTTTAAACAGGTGCCGATAGGCATTTCAGATATAGTTGCCAATTGGCATTTTAAAAATAGGTTTCGATAGGCATTTCAGATATAGAAGCCGATAGGCATTTCAAATATAGGTGTCGATAGGCATTTCAGATATGGTTGCCGATATGCACTTCAAATATAGGTGATGATAGGCATTTCAGATGTAGTTTCCGATAGGCATTTCAAAAATAGGTTCCGATAGGCATTTCAGATATAGGTGCCGATAGGCATTTCAGATATAGTTGCCGATTGGCATTTTAAAAATAGGTGCCGATAGGCATTTTAGATGTAGTTTCCGATAGGCATTTCAAAAATAGGTGCCGATAGGCATTATAGATATAGGTGCCGATAGGCATTTCAGATATAGTTGCCGATTGGCATTTTAAAAATAGGTGCCGATAGGCATTTTAGATGTAGTTTCCGATAGGCATTTCAAAAATAGGTGCCGATAGGCATTTCAGATATAGGTGCCGATAGGCATATCAGATATAGTGGCCGATAGGCATTTAAAATATAGGTGCCGATAGGCATTTCAAATATAGGTGTCGATAGGCATTTCAGATATAATTACCGAAAGGCATTTCAGATATAGGTGCCGATAGGCATTTCTGATGTGGTTGCCGATAGGCATTTCAAATATAGGTGCTGATAGGCATTTCAGATGTCGTTTTCGATAAGCATTTCAAAAATAGGTGCCGATAGGCATTTCAGATATAGGTGCCGATAGGCACTTCAGATATAGTTGCCGATTGGCATTTTAAAAATAGGTGCCGATAGGCATTTCAGATATAGAAGCCGATAGGTATTTCAAATATAGGTGTCGATAGGCATTTCAGATATGGTTGCCGATAGGCATTTCAAATATAGGTGCTGATAGGCATTTCAGATGTAGTTTCCGATAGGCATTTCAAAAATTAGTGCCGATAGGCATTTCAGATATAGGTGCCGATAGGCATTTCAGATATAGTTGCCGATTGGCATTTTAAAAATAAGTGTCGATAGACATTTCAGATATAGAAGCCGATAGGCATTTCAAATATAGGTGCCGATAGGCATTCCAGATATGTTTGCCGATAGGCATTTAAAATATAGGTGCTGATAGGCATTCCAGATGTAGTTTCCGATAGGCATTTCAAAAATTGGTGCCGATAGGCATTTCAGATATAGGTGCCGATAGGCATTTCAGATATAGTTACCGATTGGCATTTTAAAAATAGGTGCCGACAGGCATTTCAGATATAGAAGCTGATAGGCATTTCAAATATAGGTGCCGATAGGCATTCCAGATATGGTTGCCGATAGGCATTTCAGATGTAGTTTCCGATAGGCATTTCAAAAATAGGTGCCGATAGGCATTTCAGATATAGGTGCCGATAGGCATTTCAGATATAGTTGCCAATTGGCATTTTAAAAATAGGTGCCGATAGGCATTTTAGATATAGAAGCCGATAGGCATTTCAAATATAGGTGCCGATAGGCATTCCAGATATGGTTGCCGATAGGCATTTCAAATATAGGTGCTGATAGGCATTTTAGATATAGTTGCCGATTGGCATTTTAAAAACAGGTGCCGATAGGCATTTCAGATATAGAAGCCGATAGGTATTTCAAATATAGGTGTCGATTGGCATTTCAGATATGGTTGCTGATAGGCATTTCAAATATAGGAGCAGATAGGTATTTCAGATGTAGTTTCCGTAAGGCATTTCAAAAATAGGTGCCGATAGACATTTCAGATATAGGTGCCGATAGGCATTTCAGATATAGTTGCCGATTGGCATTTTAAAAATAGGTGCCGATAGGCATTTCAGTTATAGAAGCCGATAGGCATTTCAAATATAGGTGCCGATAGGCATTCCAGATATGGTTGCCGATAGGTATTTCAAATATAAGTGCTGATAGGCATTTCAGATGTAGTTTCCGATAGGCATTTCAAAAATAGGTACCAATAGGCATTTCAGATATAGGTGCCGATAGGCATTTTAGATATAGTTGCCAATAGGCATTTTAAAAA
The DNA here is from genome assembly GCA_034508555.1 of Venustoraphidia nigricollis. NCBI lineage: Eukaryota > Metazoa > Arthropoda > Insecta > Raphidioptera > Raphidiidae > Venustoraphidia > Venustoraphidia nigricollis. The sequence continues at coordinate 26,218 of JAVRKA010000225.1, read as the reverse complement.
TAGGTGTCGATAGACAATTCAGATATAGAAGCCGATAGGCATTTCAAATATAGGTGCCGATAGGCATTCCAGATATGGTTGCCGATAGGCATTTCAAATATAGGTGCTGATAGGCATTTCAGATGTAGTTTCCGATAGGCATTTCAAAAATTGGTGCCGATAAGCATTTCAGATATAGGTGCCGATAGGCATTTCAGATATAGTTGCCGATTGGCATTTTAAAAATAGGTGCCGATAGGCATTTCAGATATAGAAGCCGATAGGTATTTCAAATATAGGTGTCGATAGGCATTTCAGATATGGTTGCCGATAGGCATTTCAAATATAGGTGCTGATAGGCATTTCAGATGTAGTTTCCGATAGGCATTTCAAAAATTGGTGCCGATAGGCATTTCAGATATAGGTGCCGATAGGCATTTCAGATATAGTTGCCGATTGGCATTTTAAAAATAGGTGCCGATAGGCATTTCAGATATAGAAGCCGATAGGCATATTAAATATAGGTGCCGATAGGCATTCCAGATATGGTTGCCGATAGGCATTTCAAATATAGGTGCTGATAGGCATTTTAGATGTAGTTTCCGATAGGCATTTCAAAAATTGGTGCCGATAGGCATTTCAGATATAGGTGCCGATAGGCATTTCAGATATAGTTGCCGATTGGCATTTTAAAAATAGGTGCCGATAGGCATTTCAGATATAGAAGCCGATAGGTATTTCAAATATAGGTGTCGATAGGCATTTCAGATATGGTTGCCGATAGGCATTTCAAATATAGGTGCTAATAGGCATTTCAGATGTAGTCTCTGATAGGCATTTCAAAAACAGGTGCCGATAGGCATTTCAGATATAGGTGCCGATAGGCATTTCAGATATAGTTGCCGATTGGCATTTTAAAAATAGGTGCCGATAGGCATTTCAGATATAGAAGCCGATAGGTATTTCAAATATAGGTGTCGATAGGCATTTCAGATATGGTTGCCGATAGGCATTTCAAATATAGGTGCTGATAGGCATTTCAGATGTAGTTTCCGATAGGAATTTCAAAAATAGGTGCCGATAGGCATTTCAGATATGGGTGCCGATAGGCATTTCAGATATAGTTGCCGATTGGCATTTTAAAAATAGGTGCCGATAGGCATTTTAGAAGTAGTTTCCGATAGGCGTTTCAAAAATGGGTCCCGATAGGCATTTCAGATATAGGTGCCGATAGGCATATCAGATATAGTTGCCGATAGGCATTTAAAATATAGGTGCCGATAGGCATTTCAAATATAGGTGTCGATAGGCATTTCAGATATAGGTGCCGATAGGCATTTCTGTTGTGGTTGCCGATAGGCATTTCAAATATAGGTGCTGATAGGCATTTCAGATGTAGTTTTCGATAGGAATTTCAAAAATAGGTGCCGATAGGCATTTCAGATATAGGTGCCGATAGGCATTTCTGATGTGGTTGCCGATAGGCATTTCAAATATAGGTGCTGATAGGCATTTCAGATGTAATTTCCGATAGGCATTTCAAAAATAGGTGCCGATAGGCATTTCAGATATAGATGCCGATTGGCATTTTAAAAATAGGTGCCGATAGGCATTTCAGATATAGAAGCCGATAGGCATTTCAAATATAGGTGCCGATAGGCATTCCAGATATGGTTGCCGATAGGCATTTCAAATATAGGTGCTGATTGGCATTTCAGATGTAGTTTCCGATAGGCATTTCAAAAATAGGTGCCGATAGGCATTTCAGATATAGGTGCCGATAGGCATTTCAAATATAGTGTCCAATTGGCATTTTAAAAATAGGTGCCGATAGGCATTTCAGATATAGAAGCCGATAGGCATTTCAAATATAGGTGCCGATAGGCATTCCAGATATGGTTGCCGATAGGCATTTCAAAAATAGGTGCTGATAGGCATTTTAGATGTAGAAGCCGATAGGTATTTCAAATAAAGGTGTCGATAGGCATTTCAGATATGGTTGCCGATAGGCATTTCAAATATAGGTGCTAATAGGCATTTCAGATGTAGTTTCCGATAGGCATTTCAAAAACAGGTGCCGATAGGCATTTCAGATATAGGTGCCGATAGGCATTTCAGATATAGTTGCCGATTGGCATTTTAAAAATAGATGCCGATAGGCATTTCAGATATAAAAGCCGATAGGTATTTCAAATAAAGGTGTCGATAGGCATTTCAGATATGGTTGCCGATAGGCATTTCAAATATAGGTGCTGATAGGCATTTCAGATGTAGTTTCCGATAGGAATTTCAAAAATAGGTGCCGATAGGCATTTCAGATATAGGTGCCGATAGGCATTTCAGATATAGTTGCCGATTGGCATTTAAAAAATAGGTGCCGATAGGCATTTTAGATGTAGTTTCCGATAGGCGTTTCAAAAATACGTCCCGATAGGCATTTCAGATATAGGTGCCGATAGGCATATCAGATATAGTTGCCGATAGGCATTTAAAATATAGGTGCCGATAGGCATTCCAGTTATGGTTGACGATAGGCATTTCAAATATGGGTGCTGATTGGCATTTTAGATGTAGTTTCCGATAGGCATTTCAAAAATAGGTGCCGATAGGCATTTCAGATATAGGTGCCGATAGGCATTTTAAATATAGTGTGCAATTGGCATTTTAAAAATAGGTGCCGATAGGCATTTCAGATATAGAAGCCGATAGGCATTTCAAATATAGGTGCCGATAGGCATTAAAGATATGGTTGCCGATAGGCATTTCAAAAATAGGTGCTGATAGGCATTTTAGATGTAGTTTCCAATAGGCATTTCAAAAATTGACGCCGATAGGCATTTCAGATATAGGTGCCGATAGGCATTTCAGATATAGTTGCCGATTAAAATTTTAAAAATAGGTGCCGATAAGCATTTCAGATATAGAAGCCGATAGGTATTTCAAATAAAGGTGTCGATAGGCATTTCAGATATGGTTGCCGATAGGCATTTCAAATATAGGTGCTGATAGGCATTTCAGATGTATTTTTCGTTTGGCATTTCAAAAATAGGTGCCGATAGGCATTTCAGATATAGGTGCCGATAGGCATTTCTGATGTGGTTGCCGATAGGCATTTCAAATGTAGGTGCTGATAGGCATTTCAGATGTAATTTCCGATAGGCATTTCAAAAATAGGTGCCGATAGGCATTTCAGATATAGATGCCGATTGGCATTTTAAAAATAGGTGCCGATAGGCATTTCAGATATAGCAGCCGATAGGCATTTCAAATATAGGTGCCGATAGGCATTCCAGATATGGTTGCCGATAGGCATTTCAAATATGGGTGCTGATTGGCATTTCAGATGTAGTTTCCGATAGGCATTTCAAAAATAGGTGCCGATAGGCATTTCAGATATAGGTGCCGATAGGCATTTCAAATATAGTGTGCAATTGGCATTTTAAAAATAGGTGCCGATAGGCATTTCAGATATAGAAGCCGATAGGCATTTCAAACATAGGTGCCGATAGGCATTCCAGATATGGTTGCCGATAGGCATTTCAAAAATAGGTGCTGATAGGCATTTTAGATGTAGTTTCCAATAGGCATTTCAAAAATTGACGCCGATAGGCATTTCAGATATAGGTGCCGATAGGCATTTCAGATATAGTTGCCGATTGGCATTTTAAAAATAGGTGCCGATAGGCATTTCAGATATAGAAGCCGATAGGTATTTCAAATAAAGGTGTCGATAGGCATTTCAGATATTATTGCCGATAGGCATTTCAAATATAGGTGCTAATAGGCATTTCAGATGTAGTTTCCGATAGGCATTTCAAAAACAGGTGCCGATAGGCATTTCAGATATAGGTGCCGATAGGCATTTCAGATATAGTTGCCGATTGGCATTTTAAAAATAGGTGCCGATAGGCATTTAAGATATAGAAGCCGATAGGTATTTCAAATAAAGGTGTCGATAGGCATTTCAGATATGGTTGCCGATAGGCATTTCAAATATAGGTGCTGATAGGCATTTCAGATGTAGTTTCCGATAGGCATTTCAAAAATTGTTGCCGATAGGCATTTCAGATATAGGTGCCGATAGGCATTTCAGATATAGTTGCCGATTGGCATTTTAAAAATAGGTGCCGATAGGCATTTCAGATATAGAAGCCGATAGGCATATCAAATATATGTGCCGATAGGCATTCCAGATATGGTTGCCGATAGGCATTTCAAATATAGGTGCTGATAGGCATTTTAGATGTAGTTTCCGATAGGCATTTCAAAAATTGGTGCCGATAGGCATTTCAGATATAGGTGCCGATAGGCATTTCAGATATAGTTGCCGATTGGCATTTTAAAAATAGGTGCCGATAGGCATTTCAGATATAGAAGCCGATAGGCATTTCAAATATAGGTGCCGATAGGCATTCCAGATATGGTTGCCGATAGGCATTTCAAAAATAGGTGCTGATAGGCATTTTAGATGTAGAAGCCGATAGGCATTTTAAATATAGGTGCCGATAGGCATTTCAGATATAGGTGCCGAAAGGCATTTCAGATATAAAAGCCGATAGGCATTTCAAATATAGGTGCCGATAGGCATTCCAGATATGGTTGCCGATAGGCATTTCAAATATAGGTGCTGATAGGCATTTCAGATGTAGTTTTCGATAGGCATTTCAAAAATAGGTGCCGATAGGCATTTCAGATATAGGTGCCGAAAGGCATTTCAGATATAGTTGCCGATTGGCATTTTAAAAATAGGTGCCGATAGGCATTTCAGATATAGAAGCCGATAGGCATTTCAAATATAGGTGCCGATAGGCATTCCAGATATGGTTGCCGATAGGCATTTCAAATATAAGTGCTGATAGGCATTTCATATGTAGTTTCCTGATAGGCATTTCAAAAATAGGTGCCGATAGGCATTTCAGATATAGGTGCCTATAGGCATTTCAAATATAGTTGCAGATTGGCATTTTGAAAGTAGGTGCCGATAGGCATTTCAGATATAGAAGCCGATAGGCATTTCAAATATAGGTGCCGATAAGCATTCCAGATATGGTTGCCGATAGGCATTTCAAATATAGGTGCTGATAGGTATTTCAGATGTAGTTTCCGATAGGCATTTCAAAAATTGGTGCCGATAGGCATTTCAGATATAGGTGCCGATAGGCATTTCAGATATAGTTGCCGATTGGCATTTTAAAAATAGGTGCCGATAGGCATTTCAGATATAGAAGCCGATAGGTATTTCAAATATAGGTGTCGATAGGCATTTCAGATATGGTTGCCGATAGGCATTTCAAATATAGGTGCTGATAGGCATTTCAGATGTAGTTTCCGATAGGCATTTCAAAAATAGGTGCCGATAGGCATTTCAGATATAGGTGCCGATAGGCATTTCAGATATAGTTGCCGATTGGCATTTTAAAAATAGGTGCCGATAGGCATTTCAGATATAGAAGCCGATAGGCATTTCAAATATAGGTGCCGATAGGCATTCCAGATATGGTTGCCGATAGGCATTTCAAATATAGGTGCTGATAGGCATTTCAGATGTAGTTTCTGATAGGCATTTCAAAAATTGGTGCCGATAGGCATTTCAGATATAGGTGCCGATAGGCATTTCAGATATAGTTGCCGATAGGCATTTAAAATATAGGTGCCGATAGGCATTTCAATTATAGGTGTCGATAGGCATTTCAGATATAAATGCCGAAAGGCATTTCAGATATAGGTGCCGATTGGCATTTCAATTATAGGTGTCGATAGGCATTTCAGATATAAATGCCGAAAGGCATGTCAGATATAGGTGCCGATAGGCATTTCTGATGTGGTTGCCGATAGGCATTTCAAATATAGGTGCTGATAGGCATTTCAGATGTAGTTTCCGATAGGCATTTCAAAAATAGGTGCCGATAGGCATTTCAGATATAGGTGCCGATAGGCATTTCAGATATAGTTGCCGATTGGCATTTTAAAAATAGGTGCCGATAGGCATTTCAGATATAGAAGCCGATAGGTATTTCAAATATAGGTGTCGATAGGCATTTCAAATATGGTTGCCGATAGGCATTTCAAATATAGGTGCTGATAGGCATTCCAAATATGGTTGCCGATAGGCATTTCAAATATAGGTGCTGATAGGCATTTCAGATGTAGTTTCCGATAGGCATTTCGAAAATTGGTGCCGATAGGCATTTCAGATATAAGTGCCGAGAGGCATTTAAGATATAGTTGCCGATTGGCATTTTAAAAATAGGTGCCGATAGGCATTTCAGATATAGTTGCCGATTGGCATTTTAAAAATAGGTGCCGATAGGCATTTCAGATATAGAAGCCGATAGGCATTTCAAATATAGGTGCCGATAGGCATTCCAAATATGGTTGCCGATAGGCATTTCAAATATAGTTGCTGATAGGCATTTCAGATGTAGTTTCCGATAGGCATTTCAAAAATTGGTGCCGATAGGCATTTCAGATATAGGTGCAGATAGGCATTTAAGATATAGTTGCCGATTGGCATTTTAAAAATAGGTGCCGATAGGCATTTCAGATATAGAAGCCGATAGGTATTTCAAATATAGGTGTCGATAGGCATTTCAGATATGGTTGCCGATAGGCATTTCAAATATTGGTGCTGATAGGCATATCAGATGTAGTTTCCGATAGGCATTTCAAAAATAGGTGCCGATAGGCATTTCAGATATAGGTGCCGATAGGCATTTCAGATATAGTCGCCGATTGGCATTTCAGATATAGTTGCCGATTGGCACTTTAAAAATAGGTGCCGATAGGCATTTCAGATATAGAAGCCGATTGGTATTTCAAATATAGGTGTCGATAGGCATTTCAGATATGGTTGCCGATAGGCATTTCAAATATAGGTGCTAATAGGCATTTCAGATGTAGTTTCCGATAGGCATTTCAAAAACAGGTGCCGATAGGCATTTCAGATATAGGTGCCGATAGGCATTTCAGATATAGGTGCCGATAGGCATTTCAGATATAGAAGCTGGTAGGTATTTCAAATATAGGTGTCGATAGGCATTTCAGATATGATTGCCGATAGGCATTTCAAATATAGGTGCTGATAGGCATTTCAGATATAGTTGCCGATTGGCATTTTAAAAATAGGTGCCGATAGGCCTTTTAGATGTAGTTTCCGATAGGCATTTCAAAAATAGGTACCGATAGGCATTTCAGATATAGGTGCCGAAAGGTATTTTTAAAATAGGTGCCGATAGGCATTTTAGATGTAGTTTCCGACAGGCATTTCAAAAATAGGTGCCGATAGGCATTATAGATATAGGTGCCGATAGGCATTTCAGATATAGTTGCCGATTGGCATTTTAAAAAAAGGTGCCGATAGGCATTTTAGATGTAGTTTCCGATAGGCATTTCAAAAATAGGTACCGATAGGCATTTCAGATATAGGTGCCGATATGCATTTCAGATATAAATACCGATTGGCATTTTAAAAATAGGTGTCGATAGGCATTTCAGATATAGAATCCGATAGGCATTTCAAATATAGGTGCTGATAGGCATTTCAGATGTAGTTTCCGATAGGCATTTCAAAAATTGGTGCCGATAGGCATTTCAGATATAGGTGCCGATAGGCATTTCAGATATAGTTGCCTATTGGCATTTTTAAAATAGGTGCCGATAGGCATTTCAGATATAGAAGCCGATAGGTATTTCAAAAATAGGTGCCGATAGGCATTTCAGATATAGGTGCCGATAGGCATTACAGATATAGTTGCCGATTGGCATTTTAAAAAATAGGTGCCGATAGGCATTTCAGATATAGAAGCCGATAGGCATTTCAAATATAGGTGCCGATAGGCATTCCAGATATGGTTGCCGATAGGCATTTCAAATATAGGTGCTGATAGGAATTTCAGATGTAGTTTCCGACAGGCATTTCAAAAATAGGTGCCGATAGGCATTTCAGATATAGGTGCCGATAGGCATTTCAGATATAGTTGGCGATTGGCATTTTAAAAATAGGTGCCGATAGGCATTTCAGGTATAGAAGCCGATAGGAATTTCAAATATAGGTGTCGATAGGCATTTCAGAAATGGTTGCCGATAGGCATTTCAAATATAGGTGCTGATAGGCATTTCAGATGTAGTTTTCGATAGGCATTTCAAAAATAGGTGCCGATAGGCATTTTAGATATAGGTGCCGATAGGCATATCAGATATAGTTGCCGATAGGCATTTAAAATATAGATGCCGATAGGCATTACAAATATAGGTGTCGATAGGCATCTAAGATATAAATGCCGATAGGCATTCCAGATATGGTTGCCGAGAGGCATTTCAATTATTGGTGTTGATAGGCATTTCAGATGTAGTTTCCGATAGGCATTTCAAAAATAGGTGCCGATAGGCATTTCAGATATAGGTGCCGATAGGCATTTCAGATATAGTTGCCAATTGGCATTTTAAAAATAGGTGCCGATAGGCATTTCAGATATAGAAGCCGATAGGTATTTCAAATATAGGTGCCGATAGGCATTCCAGATATGGTTGCCGATAGGCATTTCAAATATAGGAGCAGATAGGCATTTCATATGTAGTTTCCGAAAGGCATTTCAAAAATAGGTGCCGATAATCATTTCAGATATAGGTTCCGATAGGCATTTCAGATATAGTTGCCGATTGGCATTTTTAAAAATAGGTGCCGATAGGCATTTTAGATGTATTTTCCGATAGGCATTTCAAAAATAGGTGCCGATAGGCATTTCAGATATAGTTGCCGATAGGCATATCAGATATAGTTGCCGATAGGCATTTAAAATATAGATGCCGATAGGCATTACAAATATAGGTGTCGATAGGCATTTAAGATATAAATGCCGAAAGGCATTTTAGATGTAGGTGCCGATAGGCATTTGTGATGTGCTTGCCGATAGGCATTTCAAATATAGGTGCCGATATGCATTTCAGATATAGTTACCGGTTGACATTTTAAAAAATAGGTGTCGATAGGCATTTTAGATATAGAATCCGATAGGCATTTCAAATATAGGTGCCGATAGGCATTCCAGATATAGTTGCCGATAGGCATTTCAAATATAGGTGCTGATAGGCATTTCAGATGTAGTTTCCGATAGGCATTTCAAAAATTGGTGCCGATAGGCATTTCAGATATAGAAGCCGATAGGTATTTCAAATATAGGTGTCGATAGGCATTTCAGATATGGTTGCCGATAGGCATTTCAAATATAGGTGCTGATAGGCATTTTAGATGTAGTTTCCGATAGGCATTTCAAAAATAGGTGCCGATAGGCATTTCAGATATAGAAGCCGATAGGCATTTCAAATATAGGTGCCGATAGGCATTCCAGATATGGTTGCCGATAGGCATTTCAAATATAGGTGCTGATAGGCATTTCAGATGTAGTTTCCGATAGGCATTTCAAAAATAGGTGCCGATAGGCATTTCAGATATAGGTGCCGATAGGCATATCAGATATAGTTGCCGATAGGCATTTAAAATATAGGTGCCGATAGGCATTACAAATATAGGTGTCGATAGGCATTTCAGATATAAATGCCGAAAGGCATTTCAGATATAGGTGCCGATAGGCATTTGTGATGTGGTTGCCGATAGGCATTTCAAATATAGGTGCCGATATGCATTTCAGATATAGTCACCGATTGGCATTTTAAATAAGGTGTCGATAGGCATTTCAGATATAGAATCCGATAGGCATTTCAAATATAGGTGCTGATAGGCATTTCAGATGTAGTTTCCGATAGGCATTTCAAAAATTGGTGCCGATAGGCATTTCAGATATAGGTGCCGATAGGCATTTCAGATATGGTTGCCTATTGGCATTTTTAAAATAGGTGCCGATAGGCATTTCAGATATAAAAGCCGATAGGTATTTCAAATATAGGTGTCGATAGGCATTCCAGATATGGTTGCCGATAGGCATTTCAAATATTGGTGCTGATAGGCATTTCAGATGTAGTTTTCGATAGGCATTTCAAAAATAGGTGCCGATAGGCACTTCAGGTATAGGTGCCGAAAGGCATTTCAGATATAGTTGCCGATTGGCATTTTAAAAATAGGTGCCGATAGGCATTTCAGATATAGAAGCCGATAGGCATTTCAAATATAGGTGCCGATAGGCATTCCAGATATGGTTGCCGATAGGCATTTCAAATATAGATGCTGATAGGCATTTCAGATGTATATTTTCCTGATAGGCATTTCAAAAATAGGTGCCGATAGGCATTTCAGATATAGAAGCCGATAGGCATTTCAAATATAGGTGCCGATAAGCATTCCAGATATGGTTGCCGATAGGCATTTCAAATATAGGTGCTGATAGGTATTTCAGATGTAGTTTCCGATAGGCATTTCAAAAATTGGTGCCGATAGGCATTTCAGATATAGGTGCCGATAGGCATTTTAGATATAGTTGCCGATTGGCATTTTAAAAATAGGTGCCGATAGGCATTTCAGATATAGAAGCCGATAGGTATTTCAAATATAGGTGTCGATAGGCATTTCAGATATGGTTGCCGATAGGCATTTCAAATATAGGTGCTGATAGGCATTTCAGATGTAGTTCCCTGATAGGCATTTCAAAAATAGGTGACGATAGGCATTTCAGATATAGGTGCATATAGGCATTTCAGATATAGTTTCCGATTGGCATTTTAAAAATAGGTGCCGATAGGCATTTTAGATGTAGTTTCCGACAGGCATTTCAAAAATAGGTGCCGATAGGCATTTCAGATATAGGTGCCGATAGGCATATCAAATATAGTTGCCGATAGGCATTTAAAATATAGGTGCCGTTAGGCATTACAAATATAGGTGTCGATAGGCATTTCAGATATAAATGCCGAAAGGCATTTCAGATGTAGGTGCCAAAAGGCATTTGTGATGTGGTTGCCGATAGGCATTTCAAATATAGGTGCTGATAAGCATTTCAGATGTAGTTTCCGATAGGCATTTCAAAAATAGGTGCCGATAGGCATTTCAGATATGGGTGCCGATAGGCATTTTAGATATAGAAGCCGATAGGCATTTCAAATATAGGTGCCGATAGGCATTCCAGATTTGGTTGCCGATAGGCATTTTAAATATTAGTGCTGATAGGCATTTCAGATGTAGTTTCCGATAGGCATTTCAAAAATAGGTACCGATAGGCATTTCAGATATAAGTGCCGATAGGCATTTCAGATATAGTTGCCAATTGGCATTTTAAAAATAGGTGCCGATAGGCTTTTCAGATATAGAAGCCGATAGGTATTTCAAATATATTTGTCGATAGGCATTTCAGATATGGTTGCCGAGAGGCATTTCAAATATTGGTGCTGATAGGCATTTCAGATGTAGTTTCCGATAGGCATTTCAAAAATAGGTGCCGATAGGCATTTCAGATATAGGTGCCGATAGGCATTACAGATATAGTTGCCGATTGGCATTTTAAAAATAGGTGCCGATAGGCATTTCAAATATAGAAGCCGATAGGCATTTCAAATATAGGTGCCGATAGGCATTCCAGATATGGTTGCCGATAGGCATTTCAAATATAGGTGCTGATAGGCATTTCAGATGTAGTTTCCGACAGGCATTTCAAAAATAGGTGCCGATAGGCATTTCAGATAGAGGTGCCGATAGGCATTTCAGATATAGTTGGCGATTGGCATTTTAAAAATAGGTGCCGATAGGCATTTCAGATATAGAAGCCGATAGGTATTTCAAATATAGGTGTCGATAGGCATTTCAGAAATGGTTGCCGATAGGCATTTCAAATATAGGTGCTGATAGGCATTTCAGATGTAGTTTCCGATAGGCATTTCAAAAATTGGTGCCGATAGGCATTTGAGATATAGGTGCCGATAGGCATTTCAGATATGGTTGCCTATTGGCATTTTTAAAATAGGTGCCGATAGGCATTTCAGATATAGAAGCCGATAGGTATTTCAAATATAGGTGTCGATAGGCATTTCAGATATGGTTGCCGATAGGCATTTCAAATATAGGTGCTGAGAGGCATTTCAGATGTAGTTTCCGATAGGCATTTCAAAAATTGGTGCCCATAGGCATTTCAGATATAGGTGCCGATAGGCATTTCAGATATAGTTGCCGATTGGCATTTTAAAAATAGGTGCCGATAGGCATTTCAAATATAGAAGCTGATAGGCATTTCAAATATATGTGCCGATAGGCATTCCAGATATGTTTGCCGATAGGCATTTCAAATATAGGTGCTGATAGGCATTTTAGATGTAGTTTCCGATAGGCATTTCAAAAATAGGTGCCGATAGGCATTTCAGATATAGGTGCCGATAGGCATTTCAGATATAGTTGCCGATTGGCATTTTAAAAATAGGTGCCGATAGGCATTTTAGATGTAGTTTCCGATAGGCATTTCAAAAATAGGTGCCGATAGGCATTTCAGATATAGGTGCCAATAGGCATATCTGATATAGTTGCGGATAGGCATTTAAAATATAGGTGCCGATAGGCATTACAAATATAGCTGTCGATAGGCATTTCAGATATAAATGCCGAAAGGCATTTCGGATATAGGTGCCGATAGGCATTTGTGATGTGGTTGCCGATAGGCATTTCAAATATAGGTGCTGATAAGCATTTCAGATGTAGTTTCCGATAGGCATTTCAAAAATAGGTGCCGATAGGCATATCAGATATAGGTGCCGATAGGCATTTTAGATATAGATGCCAATTGGCATTTTAAAAATAGGTGCCGATAGGCATTTTAGATATAAAAGCCGATAGGCATTTTAAATATAGGTGCCGATAGGCATTCCAGATATGGTTGCCGATAGGCATTTCAAATATAGGTGCTGATAGGCATTTCAGATGTAGTTTCTGATAGGCATTTCAAAAATTGGTGCCGATAGGCATTTCAGATATAGGTGCCGATAGGCATTTCAGATATAGTTGCCGATTGGCATTTTAAAAATATGTGCCGATAGGCATTTCAGATATAGAAGCCGATAGGTATTTCAAATATAGGTGTCGATAGGCATTTCAGATATGGTTGCCGATAGGCATCTCAAATATTGGTGCTAATAGGCATTTCAGCTGTGGTTTCCGATAGGCAATTTAAATATAGGTGCCGATAGGCATTTTAGATATAGGTGCCGATAGGCATTTCAGATATAGAAGCCGATAGGCATTTCAAATATAGGTGCCGATAGGCATTCCAGATATGGTTGCCGATAGGCATTTCAAATATAGGTGCTGATAGGCATTTCAGATGTAGTTTTCGATAGGCATTTCAAAAATAGGTGCCGATAGGCATTTCAGGTATAGGTGCCGAAAGGCATTTCAGATATAGTTGCCGATTGGCATTTTAAAAATAGGTGCCGATAGGCATTTCAGATATGGAAGCCGATAGGCATTTCAAATATAAGTGCCGATAGGCATTCCAGATATGGTTGCCGATAGGCATTTCAAATATAGGTGCTGATAGGCATTTCAGATGTAGTTTCCTGATAGGCATTTCAAAAATAGGTGCCGATAGGCATTTCAGATATAGGTGCCTATAGGCATTTCAGATATAGTTGCCGATTGGCATTTTAAAAGTAGGTGCCGATAGGCATTTCAGATATAGAAGCCGATAGGCATTTCAAATATAGGTGCCGATAAGCATTCCAGATATGGTTGCCGATAGGCATTTCAAATATAGGTGCTGATAGGTATTTCAGATGTAGTTTCCGATAGGCATTTCTAAAATTGGTGCCGATAGGCATTTCAGATATAGGTGCCGATAGGCATTTTAGATATAGTTGCCGATTGACATTTTAAAAATAGGTGCCGATAGGCATTTCAGATATAGAAGCCGATAGGTATTTCAAATATAGGTGTCGATAGGCATTTCAGATATGTTTGCCGATAGGCATTTCAAATATAGGTGCTGATAGGCATTTCAGATGTAGTTTCCGATAGGCATGTCAAAAATAGGTGCCGATAGGCATTTCAGATATAGGTGCCTATAGGCGTTTCAGATATAGTTGCCGATTGGCATTTTAAAAATAGGTGCCGATAGGCATTTTAGATGTAGTTTCGGATAGGCATTTCAAAAATAGGTGCCGATAGGCATTTCAGATATAGGTGCCGATAGGCATATCAGATATAGTTGCCGATAGGCATTTAAAATATAGGTGCCGATAGGCATTTCAATTATAGGTGTCGATAGGCATTTCAGACATAAATGCCGAAAGGCATTTCAGATATAGGTGCCGATAGGCATTTCTGATGTGGTTGCCGATAGGCATTTCAAATATAGGTGCTGATAGGCATTTCAGATGTAGTTTCCGATAGGCATTTCAAAAATAGGTGCCGATAGGCATTTCAGATATAGGTGCCGATAGGCATTTCAGATATAGTTGCCGATTGGCATTTTAAAAATAGGTGCCGATAGGCATTTCAGATATAGAAGCCGATAGGCATTTCAAATATAGGTGCCGATAGGCATTCCAAATATGGTTGCCGATAGGCATTTCAAATATAGGTGCTGATAGGCATTTCAGATGTAGTTTCCGATAGGCATTTCAAAAATTGGTGCCGATAGGCATTTCAGATATAGGTGCCGATAGGCATTTAAGATATAGTTGCCGATTGGCATTTTAAAAATAGGTGCCGATAGGCATTTCAGATATAGAAGCCGATAGGTATTTCAAATATAGGTGTCGATAGGCATTTCAGATATTGTTGCCGATAGGCATTTCAAATATTGGTGCTGATAGGCATTTCAGATGTAGTTTCCGATAGGCATTTCAAAAATAGGTGCCGACAGGCATTTCAGATATAGGTGCCGATAGGCATTTCAGATATAGTTGCCGATTGGCATTTTTAAAATAGGTGCCGATAGGGATTTCAGATATAGAAGCCGATAGGCATTTCAAATATAGGTGCCGATAGGCATTCCAGATATGGTTGCCGATAGGCATTTCAAATATAGGTGCTGAAAGGCATTTCAGATGTAGTTTCTGATAGGCATTTCAAAAATTGGTGCCGATAGGCATTTCAGATATAGGTGCCGATAGGCATTTCAGATATAGTTGCCGATTGGCATTTTAAAAATAGGTGCCGATAGGCACTTCAGATATAGTTGCCGATTGGCATTTTAAAAATAGGTGCCGATAGGCATTTCAGATATAGATGCCGATAGGCATATCAAATATAGGTGCCGATAGGCATTCCAGATATGGTTGCTGATAGGCATTTCAAATATAGGTGCTGATAGGCATTTTAGATGTAGTTTCCGATAGGCATTTCAAAAATTGGTGCCGATAGGCATTTCAGATATAGGTGCCGATAGGCATTTCAGATATAGTTGCCGATTGGCATTTTAAAAATAGGTGCCGATAGGCATTTCAGATATAGAAGCCTATGGTATTTCAAATATAGGTGTCGATAAGCATTTCAGATATGGTTGCCGATAGGCATTTCAAATATAGGTGCTAATAGGCATTTCAGATGTAGTTTCCGATAGGCATTTCAAAAACAGGTGCCGATAGGCATTTCAGATATAGGTGCCGATAGGCATTTCAGATATAGGTGCCGATAGGCATTTCAGATATAGTTGCCGATTGGCATTTTAAAAATAGGTGCCGATAGGCATTTTAGATGTAGTTTCCGATAGGCATTTCAAAAATAGGTGCCGATAGGCATTTCAGATATAGGTGCCGATAGGCATATCAGATATAGTTGCCGATTGGCATTTTAAAAATAGGTGCCGATAGGCATTTTAGATGTAGTTTCCGATAGGCATTTCAAAAATAGGTGTCGATAGGCATTTCAGATATAAATGCCGAATGGCATTTCAGATATAGGTGCCGATAGGCATTTTTGATGTGGTGCCGATAGGCATTTCAAATATAGGTGCTGATAGGCATTTCAGATGTAGTTTCCGATAGGCATTTCAAAAATAGGTGCCGATAGGCATTTTAGATATAGGTGCCGATAGGCATTTCAGATATAGATGCCAATTGGCATTTTAAAAATAGGTGCCGATAGGTATTTCAGATATAAGAGCCGATAGGCATTTCAAATATAGGTGCCGATAGGCATTCCAGATATGGTTGCCGATAGGCATTTCAAATATAGGTGCTGATAGGCATTATAAATGTAGTTTCCGATAGGCATTTCAAAAATTGATGCCGATAGGCATTTCAGATATAGGTGCCGATAGGCAATTCAGATATAGTAGCCGATTGGCATTTTAAAAACAGGTGCCGATAGGCATTTCAGATATAGTTGCCAATTGGCATTTTAAAAATAGGTGTCGATAGGCATTTCAGATATAGAAGCCAATAGGCATTTCAAATATACGTGCCGATAGGCATTCCAGATATGGTTGCCGATAGGCATTTCAAATATAGGTGCTGATAGGCATTTCAGATGTAGTTTCCGATAGGCATTTCAAAAATTGGTGCCAATAGGCATTTCAGATATAGGTGCCGATAGGCATTTTAGATATAGTTGCCGATTGGCATTTTAAAAATAGGTGCCGATAGGCATTTTAGATATAGAAGCCGATAGGTATTTCAAATATAGGTGTCGATAGGCATTTCAGATATGGTTGCCGATATGCACTTCAAATATAGGTGCTGATAGGCATTTCAGATGTAGTTTCCGATAGGCATTTCAAAAATAGGTCCCGATAGGCATTTCAGATATAGGTGCCGATAAGCATTTCAGATATAGTTGCCGATTGGCATTTTAAAAATAGGTGCCGATAGGCATTTTAGATGTAGTTTCCGATAGGCATTTCAAAAATAGGTGCCGATAGGCATTTCAGATATAGGTGCCGATAGGCATTTTAGATATAGTTGCCGATTGGCATTTTAAAAATAGGTGCCGATAGGCATTTCAGATATAGAAGCCGATAGGTATTTCAAATATAGGTGTCGATAGGCATTTTAGATATGGTTGCCGATAGGCACTTCAAATATAGGTGCTGATAGGCATTTCAGATGTAGTTTCCGATAGGCATTTCAAAAATAGGTCCCGATAGGCATTTCAGATATAGGTGCCGATAGGCATTTCAGATATATTTGCCGATTGGCATTTTAAAAATAGGTGCCGATAGGCATTTTAGATGTAGTTTCCGACAGGCATTTCAAAAATAGATGCCGATAGGCATTTCAGATATAGGTGCCGATAGGCATATCAGATATAGTTGCCGATAGGCATTTAAAATATAAGTGCCGATAGGCATTTCAAATATAGTGGTCGATAGGCATTTCAGATATAAATGCCGAAAGGCATTTCAGATATAGGTGCCGATAGGCATTTCTGATGTGGTTGCCGATAGGCATTTCAAATATAGGTGCTGATAGGCATTTCAGATGTAGTTTTCGATAAACATTTCAAAAATAGGTGCCGATAGGCATTTCAGATATAGGTGCCGATAGGCACTTCAGATATAGTTGCCGATTGGCATTTTGAAAATAGGTGCCGATAGGCATTTCAGATATAGAAGCCGATAGGTATTTCAAATATAGGTGTCGATAGGCATTTCAGATATGGTTGCCGATAGACATTTCAAATATAGGTGCTGATAGGCATTTCAGATGTAGTTTCCGATAGGCATTTCAAAAATAAGTGCCGATAGGCATTTCAGATATAGGTGCTGATAGGCATTTCAGATATAGTTGCCGATTGGCATTTTAAAAATAAGTGTCGATAGGCATTTCAGATATAGATGCCGATAGGCATTTCAAATATAGGTGCCGATAGGCATTCCAGATATGGTTGCCGATAGGCATTTCAAATATAGGTGCTGATAGGCATTCCAGATGTAGTTTCCGATAGGCATTTCAAAAATAAGTGCCGATAGGCATTTCAGATATAGGTGCCGATAGGCCTATCAGATATAGTTGCCGATAGGCATTTAAAATATAGGTATCGATAGGCATTTCAAATATAGGTGTCGATAGGCATTTCAGATATAAATGCCGAAAGGCATTTCAGATATAGGTGCCGATAGGTATTTCTGATGTGGTTGCCGATAGGCATTTCAAATATAGGTGCTGATAGGCATTTGTGATGTAGTTTCCGATAGGCATTTCAAAAATAGGTGCCGATAGGCATTTCAGATATAGGTGCCGATAGGCATTTCAGATATAGTTGCCGATTGCGCATTTTAAAAATAGGTGCCGATAGGCATTTCAGATATAGAAGCCGATAGGCATTTCAAATATAGGTGCCGATAGGCATTCCAAATATGGTTGCCGATAGGCATTTCAAATATAGGTGCTGTTAGGCATTTCTGATGTAGTTTCTGATAGGCATTTCAAAAATAGGTGCCGATAGGCATTTCAGATATAGGCGCCGATAGGCATTTCAGATATAGTTGCCGATTGGCATTTTTAAAATAGGTGCCGATAGGGATTTCAGATATAGAAGCCGATAGGCATTTCAAATATAGGTGCTGATAGGCATTCCAGATATGGTTGCCGATAGGCATTTCAAATATAGGTGCTGAAAGGCATTTCAGATGTAGTTACTGATAGGCATTTCAAAAATTGGTGCCGATAGGCATTTCAGATATAGGTGCCGATAGGCATTTCAGATATAGTTGCCGATTGGCATTTTAAAAATAGGTGCCGATAGGCATTTCAGATATAGTTGCCGATTGGCATTTTAAAAATAGGTGCCGATAGGCATTTCAGATATAGATGCCGATAGGCATATCAAATATAGGTGCCGATAGGCATTCCAGATATGGTTGCCGATAGGCATTTCAAATATAGGTGCTGATAGGCATTTTAGATGTAGTTTCCGATAGGCATTTCAAAAATTGGTGCCGATAGGCATTTCAGATATAGGTGCCGATAGGCATTTCAGATATAGTTGCCGATTGGCATTTTAAAAATAGGTGCCGATAGGCATTTCAGATATAGAAGCCTATGGTATTTCAAATATAGGTGTCGATAAGCATTTCAGATATGGTTGCCGATAGGCATTTCAAATATAGGTGCTAATAGGCATTTCAGATGTAGTTTCCGATAGGCATTTCAAAAACAGGTGCCGATAGGCATTTCAGATATAGGTGCCGATAAGCATTTCAGATATAGGTGCCGATAGGCATTTCAGATATAGTTGCCGATTGGCATTTTAAAAATAGGTGCCGATAGGCATTTTAGATGTAGTTTCCGATAGGCATTTCAAAAATAGGTGCCGATAGGCATTTCAGATATAGGTGCCGATAGGCATATCAGATATAGTTGCCGATTGGCATTTTAAAAATAGGTGCCGATAGGCATTTTAGATGTAGTTTCCGATAGGCATTTCAAAAATAGGTGTCGATAGGCATTTCAGATATAAATGCCGAATGGCATTTCAGATATAGATGCCGATAGGCATTTTTGATGTGGTTGCCGATAGGCATTTCAAATATAGGTGCTGATAGGCATTTCAGATGTAGTTTCCGATAGGCATTTCAAAAATAGGTGCCGATAGGCATTTTAGATATAGGTGCCGATAGGCATTTCAGATATAGATGCCAATTGGCATTTTAAAAATAGGTGCCGATAGGTATTTCAGATATAAGAGCCGATATGCATTTCAAATATAGGTGCCGATAGGCATTCCAGATATGGTTGCCGATAGGCATTTCAAATATAGGTGCTGATAGGCATTATAAATGTAGTTTCCGATAGGCATTTCAAAAATTGATGCCGATAGGCATTTCAGATATAGGTGCCGATAGGCAATTCAGATATAGTAGCCGATTGGCATTTTAAAAACAGGTGCCGATAGGCATTTCAGATATAGTGTCCAATTGGCATTTTAAAAATAGGTGTCGATAGGCATTTCAGATATAGAAGCCAATAGGCATTTCAAATATACGTGCCGATAGGCATTCCAGATATGGTTGCCGATAGGCATTTCAAATATAGGTGCTGATAGGCATTTCAGATGTAGTTTCCGATAGGCATTTCAAAAATTGGTGCCAATAGGCATTTCAGATATAGGTGCCGATAGGCATTTTAGATATAGTTGCCGATTGGCATTTTAAAAATAGGTGCCGATAGGCATTTCAGATATAGAAGCCGATAGGTATTTCAAATATAGGTGTCGATAGGCATTTCAGATATGGTTGCCGATATGCACTTCAAATATAGGTGCTGATAGGCATTTCAGATGTAGTTTCCGATAGGCATTTCAAAAATATGTCCCGATAGGCATTTCAGATATAGGTGCCGATAAGCATTTCAGATATAGTTGCCGATTGGCATTTTAAAAATAGGTGCCGATAGGCATTTTAGATGTAGTTTCCGATAGGCATTTCAAAAATAGGTGCCGATAGGCATTTCAGATATAGGTGCCGATAGGCATTTTAGATATAGTTGCCGATTGGCATTTTAAAAATAGGTGCCGATAGGCATTTCAGATATAGAAGCCGATAGGTATTTCAAATATAGGTGTCGATAGGCATTTCAGATATGGTTGCCGATAGGCACTTCAAATATAGGTGTTGATAGGCATTTCAGATGTAGTTTCCGATAGGCATTTCAAAAATAGGTCCCGATAGGCATTTCAGATATAGGTGCCGATAGGCATTTCAGATATAGTTGCCGATTGGCATTTTAAAAATAGGTGCCGATAGGCATTTTAGATGTAGTTTCCGATAGGCATTTCAAAAATAGATGCCGATAGGCATTTCAGATATAGGTGCCGATAGGCATATCAGATATAGTTGCCGATAGGCATTTAAAATATAAGTGCCGATAGGCATTTCAAATATAGTGGTCGATAGGCATTTCAGATATAAATGCCGAAAGGCATTTCAGATATAGGTGCCGATAGGCATTTCTGATGTGGTTGCCGATAGGCATTTCAAATATAGGTGCTGATAGGCATTTCAGATGTAGTTTTCGATAAACATTTCAAAAATAGGTGCCGATAGGCATTTCAGATATAGGTGCCGATAGGCACTTCAGATATAGTTGCCGATTGGCATTTTAAAAATAGGTGCCGATAGGCATTTCAGATATAGAAGCCGATAGGTATTTCAAATATAGGTGTCGATAGGCATTTCAGATATGGTTGCCGATAGGCATTTCAAATATAGGTGCTGATAGGCATTTCAGATGTAGTTTCCGATAGGCATTTCAAAAAAAAGTGCCGATAGGCATTTCAGATATAGGTGCCGATAGGCATTTCAGATATAGTTGCCGATTGGCATTTTAAAAATAAGTGTCGATAGGCATTTCAGATATAGATGCCGATAGGCATTTCAAATATAGGTGCCGATAGGCATTCCAGATATGGTTGCCGATAGGCATTTCAAATATAGGTGCTGATAGGCATTCCAGATGTAGTTTCCGATAGGCATTTAAAAAATAAGAGCCGATAGGCATTTCAGATATAGGTGCCGATAGGCATATCAGATATAGTTGCCGATAGGCATTTAGAATATAGGTATCGATAGGCATTTCAAATATAGGTGTCGATAGGCATTTCAGATATAAATGCCGAAAGGCATTTCAGATATAGGTGCCGATAGGTATTTCTGATGTGGTTGCCGATAGGCATTTCAAATATAGGTGCTGATAGGCATTTGTGATGTACTTTCCGATAGGCATTTCAAAAATAGGTGCCGATAGGCATTTCAGATATAAGTGCCGATAGGCATTTCAGATATAGTTGCCGATTGCGCATTTTAAAAATAGGTGCCGATAGGCATTTCAGATATAGAAGCCGATAGGCATTTCAAATATAGGTGCCGATAGGCATTCCAAATATGGTTGCCGATAGGCATTTCAAATATAGGTGCTGTTAGGCATTTCAGATGTAGTTTCCGATAGGCATTTCAAAAATAGGTGCCGATAGGCATTTCAGATATAGGTGCCGATAGGCATTTCAGATATAGTTGCCAATTGGCATTTTTAAAATAGGTGCCGATAGGGATTTCAGATATAAAAGCCGATAGGCATTTCAAATATAGGTGCCGATAGGCATTCCAGATATGGTTGCCGATAGGCATTTCAAATATAGGTGCTGAAAGGCATTTCAGATGTAGTTACTGATAGGCATTTCAAAAATTGGTGCCGATAGGCATTTCAGATATAGGTGCCGATAGGCATTTCAGATATAGTTGCCGATTGGCATTTTAAAAATAGGTGCCGATAGGCATTTCAGATATAGGTGCCGATAGGCATTTCAGATATAGTTGCCGATTGGCATTTTAAAAATAGGTGCCGATAGGCATTTTAGATGTAGTTTCCGATAGGCATTTAAAAAATAGGTGCCGATAGGCATTTCAGATATAGGTGCCGATAGGCATATCAGATATAGTTGCCGATTGGCATTTTGAAAATAGGTGCCGATAGGCATCTTAGATGTAGTTTCCGATAGGCATTTCAAAAATAGGTGTCGATAGGCATTTCAGATATAAATGCCGAATGGCATTTCAGATATAGATGCCGATAGGCATTTTTGATGTGGTTGCCGATAGGCATTTCAAATATAGGTGCTGATAGGCATTTCAGATGTAGTTTCCGATAGGCATTTCAAAAATAGGTGCCGATAGGCATTTTAGATATAGGTGCCGATAGGCATTTCAGATATAGATGCCAATTGGCATTTTAAAAATAGGTGCCGATAGGTATTTCAGATATAAGAGCCGATAGGCATTTCAAATATAGGTGCTGATAGGCACCTATATCTGAAATGCCTATCGGCACCTATTTTTGAAATGCCTATCGGAAACTACATCTGAAATGCCTATCAGCACCTATATTTGAAATGCCTATCGGCA
This sequence comes from Venustoraphidia nigricollis, assembly GCA_034508555.1. Classification (NCBI taxonomy): domain Eukaryota; kingdom Metazoa; phylum Arthropoda; class Insecta; order Raphidioptera; family Raphidiidae; genus Venustoraphidia; species Venustoraphidia nigricollis. The sequence continues at coordinate 3,470 of JAVRKA010000225.1, read as the reverse complement.
ACCATATCTGGAATGCCTATCGGCACCTATATTTGAAATGCCTATCGGCTTCTATATCTGAAATGCCTATCGGCACCTATTTTTAAAATGCCAATCGGCAACTATATCTGAAATGCCTATCGGCACCTATATCTGGAATGCCTATGGGCACCAATTTTTGAAATGCCTATCGGAAACTACATCTGAAATGCCTATCAGCACCTATATTTGAAATGCCTATCGGCAACCATATCTGAAATGCCTATCGACACCTATATTTGAAATACCTATCGGCTTCTATATCTGAAATGCCTATCGGCACCAATTTTTGAAATGCCTATCGGAAACTACATCTGAAATGCCTATCAGCACCTATATTTGAAATGCCTATCGGCAACTATATCTGGAATGCCTATCGGCACCTATATTTGAAATGCCTATCGGATTCTATATCTAAAATGCCTATCGACACCTATTTTTAAAATGTCAACCGGTAACTATATCTGAAATGCATATCGGCACCTATATTTGAAATGCCTATCGGCAAGCACATCACAAATGCCTATCGGCACCTACATCTAAAATGCCTTTCGGCATTTATATCTTAAATGCCTATCGACACCTATATTTGTAATGCCTATCGGCATCTATATTTTAAATGCCTATCGGCAACTATATCTGATATGCCTATCAGCACCTATATCTGAAATGCCTATCGGCACCTATTTTTGAAATGCCTATCGGAAAATACATCTAAAATGCCTATCGGCACCTATTTTTAAAATGCCAATCGGCAACTATATCTGAAATGCCTATCGGAACCTATATCTGAAATGATTATCGGCACCTATTTTTGAAATGCCTTTCGGAAACTACATATGAAATGCCTATCTGCTCCTATATTTGAAATGCCTATCGGCAACCATATCTGGAATGCCTATCGGCACCTATATTTGAAATGCCTATCGGCTTCTATATCTGAAATGCCTATCGGCACCTATTTTTAAAATGCCAATTGGCAACTATATCTGAAATGCCTATCGGCACCTATATCTGAAATGCCTATCGGCACCTATTTTTGAAATGCCTATCGGAAACTACATCTGAAATGCCTATCAGCACCAATAATTGAAATGCCTCTCGGCAACCATATCTGGAATGCCTATCGGCACCTATATTTGAAATGCCTATCGGCCTCTATATCTGAAATGCCTATCGGCACCTATTTTTAAAATGCCAATCGGCAACTATATCTGAAATGCCTATCGGCACCTATTTTTGAAATGCCTATCGGAAACTACATCTGAAATGCCTATCAGCACCTATATTTGAAATGCCTATCGGCAAAAATTTCTGAAATGCCTATCGACACCTATATTTGAAATACCTATCGGCTTCTATATCTGAAATGCCTATCGGCACCTATTTTTAAAATGCCAATCGCCAACTATATCTGAAATGCCTATCGGCACCTATATCTGAAATGCCTATCGGCACCTATTTTTGAAATGCCTGTCGGAAACTACATCTGAAATGCCTATCAGCACCTATATTTGAAATGCCTATCGGCAACCATATCTGGAATGCCTATCGGCACCTATATTTGAAATGCCTATCGGCTTCTATATCTGAAATGCCTATCGGCACCTATTTTTAAAATGCCAATCGGCAACTATATCTGTAATGCCTATCGGCACCTATATCTGAAATGCCTATCGGCACCTATTTTTGAAATGCCTATCGGAAACTACATCTGAAATGCCTATCAGCACCAATATTTGAAATGCCTTTCGGCAACCATATCTGAAATGCCTATAAACAAATATATTTGAAATACCTATCGGCTTCTATATCTGAAAAGCCTATCGGCACCTATTTTTAAAATGCCAATTGGCAACTATATCTGAAATGCCTATCGGCACCTATATCTGAAATGCCTATCGGTACCTATTTTTGAAATGCCTATCGGAAACTACATCTGAAATGCCTATCAGCACCTATATTTGAAATGCCTATCGGCAACCACATCACAAATGCCTTTTGGCACCTACATCTGAAATGCCTTTCGGCATTTATATCTGAAATGCCTATCGACACCTATATTTGTAATGCCTAACGGCACCTATATTTTAAATGCCTATCGGCAACTATATCTGATATGCCTATCGGCACCTATATCTGAAATGCCTATCGGCACCTATTTTTGAAATGCCTGTCGGAAACTACATCTAAAATGCCTATCGGCACCTATTTTTAAAATGCCAATCGGAAACTATATCTGAAATGCCTATATGCACCTATATCTGAAATGCCTATCGGCACCTATTTTTGAAATGCATATCGGAAACTACATCTAAAATGCCTATCAGCACCTATATTTGAAATGCCTATCGGCAACCATATCTGAAATGCCTATCGACACCTATATTTGAAATACCTATCGGCTTTTATATCTGAAATGCCTATCGGCACCTATTTTAAAAATGCCAATAGGCAACCATATCTCAAATGCCTATCGGCACCTATATCTGAAATGCCTATCGGCACCAATTTTTGAAATGCCTATCGGAAACTACATCTGAAATGCCTATCAGCACCTATATTTGAAATGCCTATCGGATTCTATATCTGAAATGCCTATCGACACCTTATTTAAAATGCCAATCGGTAACTATATCTGAAATGCATATCGGCACCTATATTTGAAATGCCTATCGGCAACCACATCACAAATGCCTATCGGCACCTATATCTGAAATGCCTTTCGGCATTTATATCTGAAATGCCTATCGACACCTATATTTGTAATGCCTATCGGCACCTATATTTTAAATGCCTATCGGCAACTATATCTGATATGCCTATCGGCACCTATATCTGAAATGCCTATCGGCACCTATTTTTGAAATGCCTATCGGAAACTACATCTGAAATGCCTATCAGCACCTATATTTGAAATGCCTATCGGCAACCATATCTGGAATGCCTATCGGCACCTATATTTGAAATGCCTATCGGCTTCTATATCTGAAATGCCTATCGGCACCTATTTTTAAAATGCCAATCGGCAACTTTATCTGAAATGCCTATCGGCACATATATCTGAAATGCCTATGGGCACCAATTTTTGAAATGCCTATCGGAAACTACATCTGAAATGCCTATCAGCACCTATATTTGAAATGCCTATCGGCAACCATATCTGAAATGCCTATCGACACCTATATTTGAAATACCTATCGGCTTCTATATCTGAAATGCCTATCGGCACCAATTTTTGAAATGCCTATCGGAAACTACATCTGAAATGCCTATCAGCACCTATATTTGAAATGCCTATCGGCAACTATATCTGGAATGCCTATCGGCACCTATATTTGAAATGCCTATCGGATTCTATATCTAAAATGCCTATCGACACCTATTTTTAAAATGTCAACCGGTAACTATATCTGAAATGCATATCGGCACCTATATTTGAAATGCCTATC